>CM053509.1:156314362-156354885 GCA_028627145.1 Eidolon dupreanum | reverse complement strand
GGGGCCGGCCCTCCCAGACGCCCAGGCACCCGGCTCTGCCCCGATGCACGGCGTGCCGCTTTCTATCTAATTCATCAAAAGACACTCTGGCTTCTCCAATCGGGAACATTTTTATTAGCTTCCCCAAGAGTTTATGGCACAAAGCCATATACCTAATGATTCTATTTTATGGCAAGTTATACATTCAAACAGTGCTTTGAAGTCAGACAGCAGGTAAGACTCAAATCTTGGTCAGAAAAGACTCCTTCATTCTTTCGCTTTAAAAATGTTTATAAGATTTCCAAACAGTTAGGAAAGTGGTGGGGAGCATTTTAACAGGCTTCTCCCTCCTCACCCAGGACCAGCGCCGGCTGACCCAACACCTACTGCGCTGTTCTTGCTGGGGGCTGATTTTGCCCACCAGCCAAGCCCCTCCTCCTGGGGACGTTCGGTAATTTCTGGACACATTTTTGGTTGTCACAGCTGGGGGGGGGTGCTTTTGGCATCCAGTGGGGAGAGATCAGGGAGGCTGCTAAACACCCTCCGGTGCACAGGGCGGCAGCCCCCCAAAACATCATTATCTGATTATCTGGCCGAAAATGTCAACAGCGCCAAGCTTGGGAGCACTGCCTTAGGGCTCCTTCTGGGCCAGGCACTGCGTTCCTCCCACCCCTGGGACGTCAGGCACTCATCCAATCACAGCGGCAGGTTCCAGCTCTGGCTACCGCTCGCATTCTTTCATTCTTAAGCATTCTTGGTGCACACTTTCAGTGAACAAGAATAAAATGCTGTCATAAACAAAATGAGGAAAGTGAAAGCGAGACCACCTTAGAATCTCAGAACACAGGACGACAGTATTAAACCCTCCTAATGTTACTCTGCATTTTTGAAGCTCCACTCAAATCGGCATCAATCGATTGAAACAAAATAACCAACTGCAGCCATCAGCACTACTGCACACCACAGAGAAGTCTGCTGAGAAGCAAGGTGAGTCCTCTGCTCAGCTGCGGCGCTGTGGTCAGTCAGAGTGCTGGACTTGGGAGGGGTCTGGTCCTGACTCGCCGCCCCCAAGGACGGGCACTGCGGCACTTTACTTCCCAGAGCTTGGGTCCTCCTGGTCAGCAAAGTGGAGATAAAGTGACTTGCCCACTCAGTGCAGTCGTGGAAGCTAAATGAGCTCATGACGGGTGGGGGGTGGGGAGAACTGCTTTGTAAACTACAGAGAGCTGTACGAATATACGGCAATACATTTATACATGTAGGGCAATCGATGACAACCACCAAGGGTCCTTCAGACTCGTGGATCCTTTTCATGAAATGTCACAATTCGAAGTGACTTTGGAAATCAACTAGTCCAACCCTTGAATTTTATAGAAGGTGAAACTGAGCATCACAGAGATCAAGCGATCAGCCACAGAAACAGCCTCGGTGGGCTCAGGTACTGTGGCTCCCAAACCAGGACCCTCCCCACACGTGCCCATTGGTGACATGTCCCCTCCCTGCTTAAGTTCCTAGAGGGAAGAAACATATCCTACACACAGGTTCAGAGAGTCTTGAACACAGGAGATAAATATTTGCTGGATCAGTGAACAAAAGGTACAAAGCAGTATCCTGACTTACTACATCATAGCCTGTCGGGCCTCGGTTCCGAGAAGCCACCACCCCCACTCCCGTGATGGGATCCATTGACGTCTCTGGCAAGGCTTCCGAAAGGTCTTTGACTTCAGGCATGGTGGATTGGTCCTGGTTCCGAAAAGGGGAAAGAAAGCACAAAATTCAAACTGAGTGTTTAAAGTGAACAATGCACAGCCTCAAATAGACAGAACCAGGTTCCTGGGGCGAGTATCCCGAGCTAAGCTCCACACACCTGAACTGGCTAAAGGAGCCCTGACCTTACCTGAGCCTTTCCTCAGATGAAGAATTCAAAACATCGCTGGCCCCTGCTCCTCTCAAGTTCGTTTTGAATACTGATAACACAGTTAATGAGGGCTTGTCCCTGCTCTGAGTAGGGAATTTTGACTCAAACCCAAAAGCAAAACATTCTCAGATCTCCCGTCCAGCTGCCTGACTTCTGAACAAACACCAGCCGTTCTCCGAGGATAAATCGGACTTGGCCAAGTCTAATCCCACCTTGCATTTCTCTCCCTTACACTACTTCCTTCTGGAGGTACAGACTTCCAAACCCACTACCAAGGGTGGACCGTTCCGCTGGAAGAGCTTTGCAAACACACAGTCTTCTGGGCACGGAGTCAAAGGAATGGAGCTCCGGTCCGGGCTCCACGACTTACTAGCCGGTGACCTGGAGCAACAAGGAGTCATGATACTGACAGACGCAGAGCCGTTACGAAATCTAAGAGTCATGTAAGTGAATGGCCTGGAGAGCTCCCTGGCTTATAATAGGCACTTGACAAAAAGCAGATGAGACTGGCGGGGTTTGGGGTACACAGGTCCAGTGTAACTGACCAGAAACGTGGCAGGCACCATTCCCAGGAGGACAGTCAGGCCCCTTTGTTGTGTTTAATCCCACAGGTCGTGTGGGCATTTACTCAAAGCTAAGCACTCACAACGAACATAATTCTCACTGGGCACTGTGGGAGAAAGGGAGGGAAAACAGAATTATTATTCTGTTGCTGACTCTTGATGTGAGCAGAGGAGACAAGCAGTATATAGAGAGCCCTGGGTCTGGGCAGCTGGGGTGGCAGTGCACCAGAAAACAAATAAAAAAGCTAACACCTTATGTAAATGGCTCTTCCTTACTTTTAAAAGAACAAGCAGTGAAAAAGAGCAGGTTAAATCCCGCCTCCTTCTGCAGCAATTAAACTCCACTGGCTGTAGGTCGGCCAGATCTCCCAGGGCTGGTTACTGCTTCTGAAGCAAACCAAACCCTGGCCTAACTAGGCAGGCAGGAGGAATATTCTTAGTTCTCAGCCTTGAATCAGAAGAGGCAGCGGCTATTAAAAATGACCGCGCCTCCTAAATAGGAACAACCAAAATGCTGTATGCAAGTCGCCCGTGTCAGCAGCACTAAAGGCTCAAGAAACAGACTTGTCAATGCAATGGAGCCAAGTCTCCAATCAAAACAAGAAAGTGCCCGGCAGTTCCTGTACCCTCAGCTCCTATGTATGACAAAAGCCAAACTCAGTTCTGCTTTACTTAATTCTACTGAAAATAAGCTTCTAGAAGCCCAGGGCAAGGCATAAGGTTACCACACTGTACCACTGCATCATTAATTTTCAAACTGCATTTACTAGGCAGCTTTATCGGCAAAAAGCACAGGGCTTAGTGCTTCCTGCACACAGTAGGCATTAAGCAAATATTTTTTGAATAAATATGCATGCACACCCCCAATAAAGGAGGTTTGGAATTAAATATGGGCACTGGCCCAATTCAAAGCAAACACTGATCAAAAAGTATCTTCTCTTGGAAAAATCCCATATTATTGGTAACATGACAATAACATTGCTGTGGTTTGCAAAATATTGGTACCTGCTGTTGGTTACCAAAATGCTTTGCAATTAACAAGTCATTAACAGAATGTAAGGATTCTGCCAGTGCTAAAATATCATGCTGTGAATTTAATAAAGAACATGCGAGGTAAGTTTTTTTTATTATTATTAAGATAGTACTGCCTCTACTATCTACGAGAGAGGGAGGGGGAGATAAGCATGGGAATAGATAAGAAATATTTTATTTGCTGATAGATTCACGTCCTTGGGTTAAAATATCCTCCACGAGGTACTGATGACGATGGCTCTCTTTTGCTCTGAAGCAGGCTATCAAATACAGCAGGGTAAATTCACTCTTAAAGCAACGATGCTGCTCCCAGAATGCACCAGGGAAGCAGCCCAGCAGCAGGTTCCAAGATGGCTGCAGGCTGCCTGCAGCTGAGGCAGACAAAGGAGCCAGCGGCCTGTGCCCGTGTGCGCCTGGTCACAGCCCAGCCTGCAGAATGGGAGGATGCCCTGTGTGCAGCATTAGCACAGAGCATCCCACACGCCTTCTTCTTTCCTTTCCCCCCAGCTGCGTACCCTGGGGATCAAGGCAGCCTTTTGTGAAATACAGACAAATGACTCCTCACTACGTGGGGCTGAGGCCAGCTCGGCGGTAGAGGGAACACCACCACCAGCAAAGGAAGCTTTTAATGAGAAACGCCCAAGATATCCATGGCAGAGGCAATCACTCAAAGCAGCTTGCCCTGAATTACATATTTTCTGACTGCAAATTACTTTTAACAGCGTCTCTACCGTCACTTCAATTGACCTTCCTAACAAAAGGCCATTTATTAACTAGCGCTCCACATTTCCCAGGCTGCATGGAGCCTCGAGCTAGAAGGGATGGCACCACCGAGTACTCAGCCACCCAAGGTCACAGGCCAGGCCTCTGAGAGGGGGAGAAGAGGCCATTAATGTTGGCCTGCAGAGCAAATCTGCCCGGGGAGGGGAGAGGAGGGGAGAGGGACAGGGTGTTTAAGGCCAACATTAACCTGTCTGGCAAGAGGCAATGCTGGCTGAAAACATAAAATACCAAGGTCTACTTGCAAGAATGCCTGGCTTCACCATCGGCAGCTCCCCACCAGCATCTACCTCTATCTCAAAGTCCTAACTGCACGCAAAACACACTAACACACCTCCCCTGCATTTGCAATTCTCAAGAAGCTTTCTCAGGATCCTTCTCAATCAATGCTCACATGAAACCCGGAGGTGGCTGGGTCATATTACCCCTGTTTTAGAGGAGAGGAAACTGAGGCCCAGAGTTCTCAGATACCATGCAGGTGGCAGAGCTGAACAGGGCTTCCAGCCCTCCTTCCTCAGTCTGGTCTGCTTCCCACGACACTGTGCAGAGAGGTCAACATCCCATCCGATTGAGAAGGCAGTTTCAACACTAATTATATTTAAAGTGCCAAAGCTCTCCTTTCTCCAGCCACAGCCCAATAAGTGAAGCAAGGGGGAGAAAAGTAGAGAAAGATAAAAGTAACATGGGATTAATTTTCCTCACACCTCAGTTTCAAGATTCAACATTTCCTTCATAAATAATTTACAACAATAAAAATGAGCTAAGGCCATGTTTGTGTAGGACGGAGGTAAATTTAGGCCTAATGAGGGACATCCGCGCACTGCACAGGAGGGAATAGGTTGATGTATGGTGCCGGGTGAGCTCCGGCGACAGCACACAGGGGCTCCATTACCAACTGCAAGTCGCAGGGCCGACCAGGAGGAGCGGGGAGCAATGTGGGAAACCTCCACCATCCCCGCTGTGGCTGCAAGGAGGGTCTCTGCGGTGAAAGCCAAAAGTTGACCCAGTATTTTAGATAACGAGACAACACGCGTGGAGATTACTCACAACGACCAACCTGAGCCAACCTGAGACTGGGTGAGGACGCGGTAAATGCCAGGTCAGGAATGAAGGTGGTGGCAGCCCCTGGGAGTCCCACCTGCTCTTAGGTGTGGAGAGAGTGCTGTGGCAACACCGACCTTGAGCTAGTCCTCCTAACTTAAAACCCCACAGGTCATCTGGTCCCTATACCCACGCCGGGCCAGCCTCTGCTAGATCGTTTGCAAGGCTGGGTGGGGGCTGCAGAGCTTGGCTCCCGGCAGCTGTTCCTCTGTCTGTCCAGGAGGATTTTTGCCTGGGAAAGGCAGGAGTGTGACCGTGACTGTGTGTGTGTGTGTGTGTGTGTGTGCGTGCACGCGGGCGTGGATACTGCATGTACTCACTAGGACTAGCTGGGGTCCGTTAGGGTGTGGCGTGCTTTCCCAGCAGGGGGATTTTTTTTCTATGTCAAGCTGGATGAATACTATGCAGCGACACTGGGTGGGAGAAACTCGTTTCCTGCTTCTGCCTGCAATGCTGCAAACAGTGCCTGGGGCGGCCCCAGCTCCCCAAACTGCAGCGCCCGCCAGTGCCGGCATCCTGGGTTCACAGAGAAATGAACTTGAACTATAAAGCCCCTTCGCACACACAGCACACTGCTCCCTTGTAGCTGATCAAAGAATTACTACAACAGCGTGCTTAATCCCTGAAAGTCAGCAGTGCTGGCTTTAACCAATGCCGAACATTGTTTCAGAATCAAAGGCGAGCCTCCCGCCCTGGTCTGGGAGGAAACTAAACTACTGTATCACAATCGAAAACTCAGGGGAACTTTGATAGCATCTCTGTTTAATTTCCCTGGCCCCCTGAGCCTGGGGTTTATCTCGTTTTATCAACTCCTGTACCGAAATCAAACCCAACTAACTAACATAGCTCAGACCTCTCTTCACCGAGGCCCTTCCAGCGACGGGGTGGGGTGCAGGCTGAGAAGTGTAAAGTGCTTGGGGAGGGGGTGGGGTCGTGGGCAACAACTGCAAGGGGCAGGGGGCACTGCCTTCAAAGCAGGCACAGCAGGAACCCCGCCAGCCTCCCCGCCAGTGCCAGCCAGCGGCCAGCACGGCCCAGGGCTGAAGGCCTGACTGGCCACACAACTTTCGAAGAGAGTAATTTCAAAGTATTGAGGAGGGGGGCAGGTTAGATTGGGCTTCTGTAATTGAAATGACAAAAACAGTGGGTTAATTAAGTTCCAACAGAAGGACGAAATTGCAACCAGCTTGTTTGAAATCCAAAGTCAAGGACACAAAAGACATAAAGTGTCTGAAGTGTCTGCCCGCAGCTACCAGCTTTCAGGGCTGGGGCAGAGCGGTGGATAAATGTTTCACTCGCCGTGGGAAACAGCCCAAGAGCAGGGTCTCACTAAGACCGGCTGTCCCCCAGGAAAAGCTGCCGCCATGGCCATCGGCTTTGTGTGTTTCCAAGTGGCAAGGGTGGTCTGCAGGCATCCACGCCCCCCTCCGTTGTTCCACAACTACTGGCACCTTTCTGCTGACAAATCTTAAGCAGGGGACAAAAGGACACTGTTCCGTCCCCATGGGAGGGAGCCCCTGACCAGGCTTCACCCATGCACACCACAGTGCACACAAACACTCCAACCAGGACACCTGCATGCAGCCAGGATGCAGAGACCTACCTACCTCCTGAGAAGCGCTGAGGCCAGGGTCCACACAGCACCCAGGCGAACGGCCAGCCGGCTGGTGGGGCCACGTGGGAGACAGTGCGCAGGCTGAGAGGCGCCACCGTCGGACCTCAGGAGAGCATCCTGGCACCTCCCGCACTTCAGTCTGGACCACTTACCAAATGACCAGTCAGAAGCCAAACCACCCTGACAAACACTGTTGAGTGTGGTCAGGTGGCAAGAAGCCACAGGCTGCTAAGATATTAGGAAACGAAAGCAAATATTTTTCTAAGCTCTCTTAGATCACAAGGAATTTTCCAGCTAGGGAACTAACAATGGCAAGCACTTCCTCTTCCCCAGTAAAAGTCTGTTGCTTCTAATAGAATAATCTGGTGTATAAATGCATCTACTCTGGCCTACACTTAGACTTACATTAACCATTTGATTACCAAATAGATTTGCCACAAATCACATGAGGCAGGCCTGGGGTTCGGGTTGCTACAGCCCGTACGGTGCAATTCTAGATACCGGAATTCACTCTCCAAAAATAAATCCGGTTTCAAGTTCTACAGCACTGCAGCAGTCAAATGCCTGCCCATTATAGGCCTGACTCTGCAAAACCAGGATCCTGGTGCTGGTGGTGGGGAGTGGCATTCTCCAGGACACTGTGAGTACCACACCAGCCTGTCCTCAATCACCACAAACGGGGGTCATCCCTGCCCACTCCCATCAGGTCTTGGTGCCACGTGGTCCCTTAGAGAGAGAAGGAAGACAGAGGACCCCAACAGAGGCAGATGCCCTACAAATGAAACCATGCCAGGAGGCCAAGAGCAATGCTCTCTTGATGTTCAGCGACATGAGTTGCACCCTTGCCCTGATGGCCACAGCGTCTACAGAGGAAGGAGAAGCCAATACGTTACCGTAACGCTGGGCATGGGGGGGGGCAGGCTAGAATCATCAGAACACATGGCCTCAGGTCAGCCAGGCATGACCCATCACCGCCACCCCTCTCTGACTTTCATATGGGTTTTGAGAGTTTCTTTTCATACATCTGAGCATCTAATGTATTCTACCTGTACACTGATGACTTCCCAAATACCCACACAGACCAGAATTTTCACCTGAGACTCAGGTGTGTATCTAGTGTCCCATGAAAACCTCAAAGTGGGCTGACCTTGCCGTCGTCCCCCCAAAGCCTCTCCCAAATTCCCAGGACCTAATGGGACCTGGCACACAGCAGTCGGTCCACAAACATTTGTGGTGAGCTTTTATGCCAAGCACTGAGGGAGGGGATGCACTCAGGAAGATGAAAAATCTGATTCTCTGGAGCAGGAGTTACCAAAGTCTGACATGCATAAGAGTCACCTGGAATTTGTTATAACAGAGATTCTTGAACCCATTCCCAGAGATGCTGATTCAACAGATGTAGGATGGAGCCTGGGAAGCTGCATTTCTAAGAAGCTCTGGTGATGCTCAGTTGGCCCACAATCCAAACTTTGAATACAAAATAGTGTGTACTCATCAGATGTCTGATGACTGACTAAATGATTGAATGGGAAAAATCTCAAGGTAATCAACTGTAGGGAACAGCCCCAGTCTTTCCCTCTGCAACACAAGTCAGCCAAGACTGCAACGGAGGCCACCCAGTTCCTCCCCTATGACACCCATCCCATCACTCCAAATGTGGGTCACGTCTCCCATTCTCCCCAAACCTTCCCCCAACTGCGTAGCCAGACAGGTGCTGTCACTGAGAATCCTAATGTTGTCCAAGGACATGGTCTTAACAGACACATGTGTGCACATGTGTGCATGCACACACACACCTGGCCTTGCCTCTCAGAAGGTTAAAACACACTTTTCCTAGCAGAACATAAGTTGTTCAGAGGTGCTGTGTCCACCACAGCGGGTACTCAATAAATGGACTGTGGATAGATGGATGGAAGAAGAATGAATGAATGAAGTTCTTATCATCCTCTCAAAACTACTCATATCTCATTGGATAAAGAAGGGCACATAAAGCAGCCCCATGCAGGACAAACAGCACAATTCTAGGGATGGGCCCCCTGAGGAGAGGCAAGACGAGTACTCTGGGCAGCTCCAGAGGCGGGTCTGACTCAGTTCACGCTGGCTGGAGGAGGGCCTGACAGGGCCCAGTGGACCCCCAGGCTGGCTGCACAGAAGATTCCCCTACGGAGCTTGTAAAAACTACAGCTGCCCCTTCCAATCCCGGGTTCTGATTTAATGGGTCTCGGGCCAATGCCACTGTGCTGGGTAATACAGCGGAGAAGAGGACATGGCCACCACTCGTGGAGCTCAGAGGCTGGAGGAAATAGCCAGGAAGAAAGGGACTGCAAATGAGGGGACACTCCCTTGTGCCTGGTGAGTCATGGAGACGTGAGAGGAAAGATGCCACTCGATCTGGCCCCCCTGAAAGATGGAGGGTACGGATAGTGAGAATATCACAGGCCGAAGACATGGACAGAACAAACACGGACTGTTGGGGGTACTGTGAGGAGCAGATGGGCTCTGAAACAAGCCGAAGAAATGCTTAAACAAGCAAACAAATGACCAAAACAGTTAAAAACCTGTCTGCACTTCTAAGGTCTCGGCAGTAACACAGATCTACTGGCGGGAAGGAAGAGATTCCTAAGTCTTCCATTTGTAGTCCCTCTCCTGTAACTGAATGCTTCTCCAAGCACCACTTCCTGCAGACCCCCACGGGGCCTCCTCATGCTATTAGCTCAGTGGGGAAATGAGAGGTAAAGCGGAACAGCAGGCTGCAAGCTTTGGAGTCAGAGGGACCTGAGCTTGAATCTCAGCTGACACTTACAGCTGTGTGACCCCAAGCACGTTAACTAAACTGAGCCTAAGTTTCCATCCCCATAAAAATCAAAATAATAGACAATACTATTTTTCCTACAGGGTTACAATGTATATAAAGAATATGTAGGACATGGTTCCATAGTGTAGTGGTTAGCACGTCTGCTTTACACACAGAAGGTCCTGGGTTCGTGCCCCAGTGGAGCCATGGTCCATGGTCTACGGCCATGCCACCCTGAATAAGCCTGATGTCTCATCTTGGAAGCTAAGCAGGGTCGGGCCTGGTTAGTACTTGAATGAGAGACCACCTAGGAAGACCAAGTGCTGTAGGCATAAATAATACGCAAGCAAGCATGCATATGTAGAACTTACATCAAAAGACACACTTCACAGAGTGAAAAAGTCAACCTAGGGAATGGGAGAAAATATTTGTAAACTATATATCTGATAAAGAATTAAAATCCAAATCTATAAAGAACTTCTATAACTCAACAACAAAAAACCACACACCTCAATGAAAAAAATGAGCAAAAGACTTGAATAAACATTTCTCCAAAGATGATATTCAAATGGCCAATAAGCACATGAAAAGATGTCCAACATCACTAATCATTAGGACAACGCAAGCCAAAACCACAATGAGATGTCACCTCATTCTCATTAAAACAGCTATGATCAAAACACAGAATATTAGTGTTGGCAAGGATGTGGGAAAATTGGAACCCTGGTACACTATTGGTGGAAACAGAAATGCAGCCGCTATGGCAAACAGTATGGAGTTGCCTCAAAAAGTTAAAAACAGAACTTCTCTATGATCTAGCGATACAACATCTGGGTGTGTATGCCCGAAGAACTGAAAACAGGGTCTCCAAGAGATATATGTATATCTATGTTCACAGTAGCATTATTCACAATAGCCAAAAGGTGGAAGCAATCAATCCAAGTGTCCACAGACAGATGAATGGATAATCGAGATGTGGTACACATCCATACGGCCTTAAAAAAGGAAGGAAATTCTGATGTGTGCTACAGGGTGGATAACCCTTGAAGACATGATGCTAAGTGAAAGAAGCCAGTCACAAAAACACAAAAACTGTATGATTCCACTTATATGAGGTACCTAGAGTAGTCAAATTCTTAGAAATAGAAAGTAGAATGGTGGTTGCCAGGGGCTGGGGGGAGGGGGAAATGGGAGCATAGAGTTTCAGTTTTGCAAGATAAAAAGGTTCTGGAGATTAGTTGCACAATGTGAATGTACTTTATGCCACTGATCTGTACAGTTAAAAGTGATTAGGAAGGTAAATTTCATGTGTATTTTATGACTTAAAAAAAAAGCATCTACAATTGTGCTTCTCAAATTTCAGTAAAAACAAATACAATCCAAGGTTTGTGTTAAACATGCAAATTTTGGGGCCCCTTCCTTAGAAATTCTGATTCAAGGTCTGGGTTTGAGGCCCTGAAATCTGCATTTTCATAAACATCCTAGGGATGTTTAGTTCATTAAGAGTCCATTTATGTCTCTCTTCTAAAGGATCAAGGGATATTCTTTTGAACATTTTGTTTTGCTGATCAGTATCTGTTTTTTAAAAATGTGTGTGTATATACAACAATCTCACGTGGTTTATTCTAGCCACAAGCCCAACAAGATAGTCCCTCAGTCCCCAGAGAAGTATTAGCTACAAACCTCCACTATGCGACCTCTGGGCTCCAGGCCCATAGCCTCTCACATTTCAGCCTGGATCTTGCCAAGAAGTGTGTCAGGTAAGCCCAACACATGCCCACAGGATATTCCCAACAAGGAGGTAAGATCAAGCACACTCTGCAGTGTCTCTGCCCCCCAAGTGGCTGGGAAGAGGAGATCTGATGCAGGCAAGCGCACTGCAAACAGAACAGACAAGCAGAGAAACCAGGGCTCACCAGGGCTCACCAGGGCAGCCCAGGGCAGCCCAAGGAGCAGAAGACCAAGGAGAGCCAGTGGGGCCAGTGAAACGTTGGCCAGGGAGGGCCTCAGAGCGAGGGAGAACAGCCTGGGGGAGAGGCAGCAAGCTCAAGGAACCCGGGTCTCACCTCCCACAACCTAACTTACAAAGGAGGCTCTGCCCACTCAACCGCAGCCAACTAAATAGTGTGCTAGACCTATCACATCCAGCCATGTAGTCATCTGTTATCTTCATCATCATAATAGCACCTTTGACATTTCCCATGCTGAACTACAACACCATCATTACTTTCTAGGGCGGCAAGGATGTCGCTCTTTGAGTGTGGAGCACTTCCAACCTGCTAAGGCAGAAGGGCCCAGGACATCTGGATTCTGATGCCGCCAGAAGCAGATCCGTCACGAAATTGATGGAGATTAACTTTCGGCCCCCACCCCACACCTTCCAAGGCCCTGAAAGTGGTTCCAGCAACGTCTTTAGTTATGTGGTTTTGTGAAATGTACAACAGCAAGATATTCTTGTATTTTTCTTATACCCCTCCCCCCCACACACATAAAAATTGTCTAAATGGCAGACGCACAAAAGAAAGACCCACAAAATTTGGGTCTGTGGTTGGACCCCACTTGAATTTAGTGAAGACCCCCCCTCCACACCCTCTACAATGTCACCCGCATTCATGCATATTAGCTCATTCAGCCGTACAGGGTAGTTTTATTCTTAAGCCACCTCTACAAATAAGGAAATAGGGATTCAGAAAGGTTCCACAAGGTTCCATGACTTGCCTAGGGTCCCCTGGGTTCCAGGAGGTAGACTGAGATTCAAATCAAGCCCCTAAGTCCAAGCCTAGTGCTCCTTCTACTCTACCACCCCTTCCTAGTTGCTCTGAGAAGAGCTCAATAATAACCGCACACGGGCACTCTAAAAAAATGAAGCTGCTCTTCTGATTACGTAAAACGCTTAATAATAACTGCTAACTTTTACTGACCACTTCCCCCATGGCAGGCATAGATCTAAGCACTTCTCTTGCGATATTTCATTTACGTCTCGCCATAATCCTATGAGATACATATCATTAGCCTCATTCCACAAATAAGGCAACTGAGGCTCCGAAAAGTTCGTTTATTCGCCCAAGAACACACGGGGAATAGGAAAGCCAAGGCTTAAGATGAGGTCTAAATCTACAATTCTTGCATTTAACATTCCGGCTAGAAGTGGGGAAGGCCCACCAGCTGCATGGAGGCAGGGCAGGGAAAATGCCTTCAGCAGAAATCAGGAATGTGGCCTAAGAGCTAGAAGGAAGGAGTGAAAACTGTGAATCAGAGATGACTCCAGGCTCAAATGAACCAGTAATTTCCATGTCACCTGGATCTTGGTGCTCAGGTCCCAGCTGAGGCCCTGTCTCTCAGAGGTCCCAAAGTACCCTGCACAGTTTTGGAAAGAAAGGTGTCACCCATCTCCTGTAACTAACCTTGCGAATACACTGAGTTTTTAGTCTAGGCTTCCACGGAGCTTATCTCTTAACTTTTCTAAGGCTTTTCTGGTGTAGCTGATAAGATTTTCTAGCCCTGTTAAAATGAGATGAGATCCAGCCAGCTGTCCAGAAATGTACAATGAGATTATATTGAGAGGGAACCACCAGAGACAAAGGCTGCTAAAGACACTGGCCCGCTGTCTGCTTTTGTGGCAGAAATCTGAGTGGGCGCTGTCTTGGGTGGGGGCAGGGAGCAGAGAACAGGCAACAGCCATGTGCCTTTTGCCTTGGTGTGGCCTTCCTCTGTGCCTTGCCGAACAGGCTGCTGAGGAGCTGGGAACAGAATAGTCACATCTTTAATTGTGAGAAAGGCTGATAATTTAGTTGTGTATTGGTAACACAGAGGACAAAGATGCTCATGGGTCTGCCTTCTTCACCTGGACCTGCCTCTGGGGATTTGATGTCCCCCTGCACTAGGCCATAGCTTTTGTCCCAGTCCCTGCCCCTCACTTAAGCTGGAGTCTCCCCATAGGGTGCTCATCAACACGCCCACTATCTTTCCAGGATGAGTACCCGGGGTCGCCCGCACCCTGGCCTTTGGGTGTCCTCTCTGCGGTACCCAGGTCACAGATGAGGCCACACCCCAGATGATGCCCGAGGCTCAGGTGCACGCTGGTCTGCACCCACGTGACCACAGAGAGCTGGACCCCAGGCCAGGCCAGTCAAACGACTGTCCCCAGTGTGTGCCAGGTGGCCGCGGCGGCCTGGCCACAGGTGAGCCGCCTCGCCTTTGGAACAGGCGGAGGGGGCCGTGCAGAGGCCCTCACCTGTCCCGGCCCTGGGGGCGCTGCTTGCACTTGGGTCCCAGAGCTCTGTCCCGCCTGCACGCGCAAGGCCACGCCGGGACGGGACGCCGCGGCGCTCAGGGCCGGGCGGAGAGCGCCGGGCCTGTCCCCGCGGCGGGCCGGGCACGGAGCCCGCAGGCCCCGGCGCGGCGCGGCCCGGCCCCGCCCGCCCGCCCCTCGGCCCGGGGCCCGCGCGCGCCCGCCCGCCCGCCCGCCGGGGCAGCAGGGGCGGCCCGGCCGAGCCTCCGGGCGCCCGGCCGCGCGGCCTCACTTAACTGTTCCCCGCTGGGGCGGCGGCGGCGGCGGCGGCTGAGGCGGCGGCGGGTCCCGGCTCCGTCTCACGCAGAAGCAGCTTCTCATCGCCCGGGCGGCGCGGGAGGGGCCGGGCCCGGGGCCCAGGCGGCGGGGCCGGCGCCGCAGCTCGAGCGCGAGCCTCACCGGGAGCGGCGGCGGCGGCGGCGGCAGGGGCGGGGCGCGGCCTGGCGGCGGCGGCGGCGGCGGCGACAACGGCGGCGGCGACAACGGCGGCGGCGGGCCGGGCTCCGGGCCTCCCGGCGCGGGCGCGGGCGCGGGCTCCGGCTCCGAGAGGGGCGGCCGGCGCCCGAAGCTGCCTCGGGCGGGCGGGAGGCAGCGGATCCCTGGCGTTCGGAGCCCGCGCCGCCGCCCGGCCGGCACCCCGTCTCCCCACCCCGGCCTCGCCCCCGGCCCTCGCCGCCACCCCGGGCCTCGCAGAGCCCGCACGCGGCCCCCACCTCAGGCCCCCGGGAGCCCCCGGCCTCCACGGGGCTGGGACACCAGTAATCCCCTCCCCCAAGCTGGTCTCTTGCAGGGACCTGCGGTCCACTCAGCTCTCCTAGGCCTCACTTTATCCTAAACCAGTCCTAACGCTCTGCTGCAGATCCCTGGGAGCCCCCAGGCCACTTGGAGCCCTGGATAACCGTTACACACACACACACACACGCACACACGCACACACACGCGTTGGCCTCCTGCAGGGACACCTGGCCCACTCTGCCCTCCTAGGCTTTACTGAACCCCAAGCCAGCCCTTCGGCTCACTCCAATTCAGGACACCCCACTGCCCCCACCTGACCCAACACAAGCTTAGCCAGGCCCCAGACCCCACTGCTAATCCCAGGCCTCTTAAATTGACCCCAATCTCCTAGCAATTTCCCACCTCCCCATATGCTGAGCAAATGATGTACCCACGGAGGCCTAGAGCCAGGGTTATGGGACCGGCCTCAGGGAAGCATCTAGAAGGAACGTTTTAAGCAGAGGTGCTCCCCTATAGAACCTGGAAAAGGTACGAGCCAGAGAATAAAAAGGTGCAGGATTAGAAATGGGGTCCAGAGCTTTACCCTCACTAGAGCGACTGGTTAAAAAAAAAAAAAAAAAAAAAGAAGCAAACTACACCCTTAACCAAATATGCCCTACACAGCCCCAACAGGAGTAGAGAAACCTGTTCAACCTGGCATTCTCCAAACCCACCTGAGCCAGGGCCAGAAGTTTACCAATTAATCTCCAATATATAAATCACTACTGTAGACCAACCCCCTTAAATATATAATAGTTGCAAAACTACTAAATAAAAATTAAGCAGTTTGAATCTGGCTTGCTGTAAAACAAGCCATACTCATCATATACTTCTGAAAGTACAAGGACAATTCAACATTAAGGAATCTGTAAATTCATCACAATGTTATAGGAAAATAAATCACAGGATATCATCAACAGGATAGATACTTTAAAAGTATTTAATAAACTTCAACTACTTATAAATTTTTAAAAACCTCTTAGTAAGCTAGGAAGAAAATTTAAACTTCTTAACATGACAGTTTATTTATTGAAAGCCATCAAGCTTTTAATAGTGAAACACTGAAGGTATTCCCATCTAAGTCAAAAACAAAACAAGGATGCCTACTATAATTGCTAAAAACTGAAGCCAATGCAATAAAAATAAGAAATACAAATATTGGAAAGGAAGAGACAAAATTGTCATTTAAGTGCATACCTAAAATAAAAATTGAAGAGCATCAAATAAAAATTTTAGAGATTTTGGTAAAGTGGACAGTTATGAAATAAGCATCAAAATCAATGGCTTTCCTAAATACTATGGGAAAAGTCTTCTCCATATAGAGGGATTTTCATTGGAATAAGAAGCTTGGCCTCTCTCCACCCTAGGGGAAGACAAGTGATCTATCTGATTAGTGAGTTTGGGAGAAGGAACTGGACAAGAATAGATGTTTCTGAGTTCTCTTTTTGGCTTTGGCTGATTGCAGGGAACAAATATTTTCATGTACTCTCCACCATGTGGTAAGTGGACCTGTTTCTGGGGCAGAGAGATAGCATCATCCAGTCCTGCCTGCTACTACAGAGGCAAATCTACCCAAGTCAGGGGGGAATATAGCAAGCCCACATGGCTACAGGTCAAAAGCTACATGTTCCAGTCAGCTTTATTAGTAATAAAAGTTTTCTCATTTCCTATGTCTCTTTCCTATATCTAACGCCTCAGTTTCTTCCAAACTCAGAAGAGAGAGCAAGGTATTATTTATGGGACCCCCTAAATACAACACTAAATACCAGTAATTTCCATTTAGAAAGTATAATTTTTTTAAAAGATGATATTCACATTAGCAATGAAAACTATAAAATACCTAGGCATAACTTTAGCAGGAAATGGCAAGGCACATAGAAAGAAACTATAAAACCTTACTGAAGGACATAAAAGAAGTCCTTAATAAATGGAAAAACATAACAAATCCCTGGGCAGGATGTCTCTATATTGCAAAGCTGTCATATCTCCCCAACTCAATTTATAAATTCAGTGGAATCCAAATCAAAGAACTAATATAATTTGGGGATGGGGTACAATGGAACAGGAAAAGATTATTTTATAACTTATTTTGATAAACAAATATGGGAACATATCCAGGACATTTTTGACTTGAGTAATTCTATTACATTAATATAAGAATATTATATTAATAATGAATATGAAATAGAAATATAAGCTCTACATTACATTTTCACATCTGTTAAAGCATTACTGTGTATAGGAATACATACTTTTATCATATATTAAGTTCTCTGTTTATAAATGCCTTGCTTTTATCCACTAATCTATGTGTATATTTCTAATACCCTACTTCAAACCGTATTATCTTGCCTAGACCACTTCAATAACTAACTGGTCTCCTAGCTTTGCCTCTATCCAAATAATGGAAAAAGTGATCATTAAAAAATAATAATATTAATAAAATACAGCAAGTCACTCACTTGCTTAAAGCCCTCCAATGACTAAAATAAAATAAAATTCAAATGCTCCAACATGACCTACAAGATCTCGTTTTGTCTGGACCTTGCCCTCCCAGCCACCCTCTTCTCAGCTGCACTAACCCCACTGGTTTCCTTTTTGATCCTTAAACATCCAAGCTCTTTCTTCCTTGGGGGACTTCACTTAGAGCATCCCTCCTCTCCATCTCTATGGGTCCTGGGCCTGCTCATCCTTAAACTCTCAGCTTCAGGGTCACCTCCTTGAAAGCCTGCACTGGTCATCTATCTAAATAGGGCCTTGTTGTTTTCATGCCACATGAGTTCATTTCCCACTTATCAGTCATCACAATCTGTAACTACCTACCATTTGTTTACCTGTTCGACTGTCAGTCTTCTCATCAGATTAAAAGCTCCACCAAGGTATCTGTTCATCAGGCTAAATGTGCGACACATACTAGCCCCTCAGTAAACATTTGTTTAACAGATAGATGTGTCAGCGTTTACTATGTGCATACCCTTTGTCCATGTCTAATAATTATCCCAAGTAAACACTCAGGCAAGTGCACACAGATGTATGTTCAAGGATAATTATTTCAGCATTGCTTATAATGGGAAAATATTAGATAGATCCTAAATGTCTAGCAATAGAAGAGTGAGTTGTTAAAAAAAAAAAACTCTACTGACATAGTAATAAAAAGCATCTTATAGAACAGAATGTATTTATTCTATCAGCCTATTAACTTTATATTTAATAGTGATTATTTATATATATTAATATATGCATAAAATACTTAGGAAAATGCATTCCAATATGAACAGTTTACTAGTGCCTATATCTGGAGGGAAGGTAGAGACTTTATTTTCTCTTTCAGTATATTTATATATTTTAGCATATCTTAGATATATGGATGCGAGTAACAGAACAGCCAGCAACAGTGGCTCAAACAATACGCATTTATTTTACAGGCCAGCGGTCATCTACCTCGGTCTCATTATTGGAGAATGAAGATATTAAGAACACATGCCCTTCCATCCTTTGCTGACGTCCTCAGATGGTTCTTTTATGCTAATGCTTGTTGCCTCATGCACACAGGATGGATCCTCCAGGTTCAGATGTCATGGCCTCCTCTTCTACAGCAGGAGAGGGGATGAGGAGCAAAATTTTTCCCAGAAACTCTCCAGCAGACTTACCAAAATCTCATGGGCCAGAAACAAGTCACATGGCACTCCTAACTGCAAGGGAGGCTAGGAAGTCGGTTTGCTCAATCATGGTCACCTCCTGAGGCCAGCCATGTTGCCAGGCCAATGAAAACTACCATTTCCTTGGAAAATGCTATGGAGATTTCTCAAAAAATTAAAAATAGAATTACCATGTGACCTGGTAATTCCTCTTTTGGATATATACCCGAAGAAAATGCAAACGGGGTCTGGAAGAGGCATCTGTACCCCTACATTCATTGCAGCATTATTCTCAGTAGCCAAGACATGAAAACAACCTATGTGTCTGTCGATGGATAAATTGATAAAGAAAATATGGGAGATATATACAAGGAATATTATTCAGCCATAAAAATGAAGAAAATCCTGCCATTTGTGACAACGACAGATAAACCTGGAGGACATTAAGCTAAGTCAGACAGAGAAAGACAAACACCAAATGAGCTCACTTACACGTGGAATCTAAAAACACCAAACTCCTAGAAACAGAGAGTAGATTGGCACTTGCCAGGAGTGGGGTTGGCGGGAGTGCAGGGGGATGGGTGAAGGTGGTCAAAGATAAGACTTTCTGAGATGAATTCACAAGTGAATACGTTCTAGGGATCTAACTTCAGCATGACGACTGTAACTAACAAAACCCTCTTGTATGTTTGAAAGTTGCTAAGAGAGTAGATCTTAAAAGTTCTCACCACAAAATAAGTAACTATGTAAGGTGATGGGTGTGTTAACTAACCTTATTGTGGTAGTCATTTCACAATAGTGTATATGCATATCAAATCATCATGCTGTATACCCTAAACTTACACAATGTTATATGTCAATTATATCCCAATACAGCTGGAAAACAAAACAAAACAAAACAAATAACAAATAATCACTATTTCCTTATCAGAGAGGAAGGCGGTTAAGATTTTAAAAAATTTTCAGTAATGAACATATATAAACTGTATAATAAGAAAAAAACAGTGTTAGTGTATTTCAGACATGAAGAGACCCAAGAGGGTATTCGATGCCACAAAGTGTTTGTTCTGTAAGAGGTGGGTAAAGCGTGGCCAATAGTTTGGAGGGCAGGTCCTCCCTGCTTACCAGCCCCCCTCCTCCCCACCCCTCTACTCCCCGCAGGTCAAGCACCAACTCGAGCAGCCTCCCGAACTTGAGATTCCTACCACTCGTTTTTGTCCTCTGTGGTCTTCCTCAAGGGCTCTCTCAATTAATACACACATCCTTAGTCCTACGACTGTGTTCTGTTATTGATCTGTGCGAACTAGAACGGATTGATTCTGCCTTGCAGAGAGTGAGGGAAAAATTTCATCAGTTATCAGCCTTGCTGGCTAAACACAACTGTTCCCAGGTCTGAAGTTTTTGATCTGATCTGTGCTCCCAGATTCAACACAGATGCTTGTAGGAGAAGGAGGCAAGCAGGTGGGGTTGACATGCTTGTGAGGCAGGTGTGTAAATATGGCTGGCTCTTTTTCACAAGAGTTTGACTAGAAGGATGTGAAAAATAAACACAGAATAACCACAAACAGTGCTGTTGAAACGAGGAAACCCATACCACATGCAGAAGTGCTTTTAGTACATGGAGGCACCACACGATGACAGACCCAGACTGTAATTTTTTCCATGCCCTCCCTAATTGAGAGGAACTTGACCCAGAGAGCTAGCACAAAAAAGGCATCACAGAAAAAGCCACTTTCTCTGCTTTTAGACTCCAAGCCTCGTGAAGGCAGGGGACCGAGGGAGTCTTGTCTCCAGGAGACCATAGGTACTCAACAAATATTTCTTGAATGAATAATGTCAGTTCTCAACAGCAGTTGTTAGCAATCGTGATAACTCCTACTCAGAGGGTGCTGGGTGAGGCCCTTCTGCATAAATTATTTCCCTGAATACCAACATTGATCCAGGAAGCAGGATTGTGATCCCCACATCATAACTATGGAAATTATGGCTTCCTAAGTCACACTGCGGCAACAAACCCCAATGCAAATGCTTTTAATTTTGTTATACAAAACTCTTGGACAGGTTCTTCCAGAGCCCACCTGCTAGTCTGTGGATAACCATGTGCCTTCAGTCCCTCACTAGAGTCCTGACCAGTCTCCCGGGTTCAGGGAGGTGAACAAAATCATTCCTCCTTCAAGATGCTCCGTCTAGAGGGGATTCAGGGGATTGCTGGTCCACAATCAGGTGGTTGTTAGTAACAGAAATGCATTCATATTAGCTTAGGCAAAAGAGAAGTTGCAGAACAAACAAAGATTCTCATGAAAGCAGTGACAAAGCAGGAAAGTTCTAGGGTTTTTCCAGGGCCATTCACCTTCCTGTTGCTCCAATTCGGGTGTGTTTGCCTCCATTCTCTGCCCTTTCTAACAGACCACTTTTTGCTTCTTCTCCTGATTCACTATCTAATGGGGCTACCCTGGGGGTACCCTCAGCCCCCGTCTATATCCTGTCGGTTCCAGTGACCCACAGACACTGACAAGCCCAATTCCAGGCAGATGGAGAGAGAATCTGATAGGCCCAGAGATGGTCAGGTCTAAGTTGGAACCAATAAACTGGGATGCAGAGCACGGTCACATCTATTTACCTACTCCTGGGTACCAGGCACTGTTGTTTGCAAATATTTGCTCCCAATCCATGGTTTGTGCTCTTATTTTCTTGACATCATGATTTTTAATAGTGAAATTTGAAAGCCTAAAGCCAAGAAGTTAACCCTTTGTTTTTGCTGTTTGTTTTTTATTTTGCTTCATATCATTTCTTCCCTGAGGTACTAAGCCTCAGGAAAGAGGCTTTAAAGAGGGAAGAGGCTCAGGCTGAGGTGCTAGAAGAAATTGCCAAGGAGAAAACACATTGAGTAATCTTTCAAAATATTTGTCGATGGCACAAATGTTACAATATGGTGTGAAGTAACCTGCCCAAGGGTGTCACTACATATAGTCAAACTGCTGTTGTAATCGTGAGACTAGAAATATTCATTCTCCCAGGAAGAAGCTACAGAGAAAAAGGATGTATCCGTGGTCCTTGAAGAATGAGGAACAGTCAATAGGCAGGCAAAGAAGGAAAAGCTGTACAGATACGCAGTGTAGAGGAGGGCAACAGGTCTGCGGAAGCCATGTGAAGGGTACGTGGCTGGGAGGGGAAAGAGTAACCTTAAGTGGTGGCAAGACCAGCTGGAAGGATCTGCTGTCCCAGAGTGAGGGCCTTTGGGAGCCACATCCCACATAATCGCATCCGAAAATGATTTTAAATACCAGCCTTGTACTGATGACTCCCAAATTTATGTCTCCAGCTCAGTCCTCTTCCCTAACTCCAAAGGTGTATATCCAAGAGCTGACCTGACGTGTCTAGTGGACACCTCAAATGTAACACATCTGGAACTCAGCTCCTGATACTCCCTTCCAAATCCACTCCTCCTCTCAGTCTTCCCCATCTCATCTCTTAAAAACTCCATCTTCCCAGGTGCTCAGCTAAAAACCTGGGAGCTGTCTTTGCCTCCTTTTTTTCTCTTGTATCTCACACCCGTTATGTCAGGTGCAAGGCTCAGGGTGGTAAAGGAGGTGCCTCTCCTGAGCGCCAAGTTTATTTTCATCTGTGCGGAAGAAGCCAGAGCATGTTCCATTGGAAGGATGCATACAAGCTGGCCAGGCAGGAAATGGTGCTCCAGGCAGAAAGGACATGTGTAAAGGGCACACACCTGGGTGATTGGTGACGGGCTCTGGAGGGGCCTGCAGGGTGAACTGGGGGACGTAGAGCACCATTTTGCCTGTTTGGCTGTCCTAGGCTCTCAGCATCCCAGTTCCTAAACCTCTATGTTTGGCTCTGGCCCTTGGCTGCTGTCTGTCATTCACCCAGCCCTGTAGCCTCCAAGTACCACATCATGGACCAATCCTAGTCAATGAGACAGGAAATGCAAATAGGAAAATGAGAAAAATGAGGATAACGTGACACAATAAAAGCAGAATTGCATTTGCATCTGTACGTTACCACATCACGGGAAAATGGCTGGACATACTGAATGTGTGTGGCATGTCTGGAATGCTCTGGCTTAACATTTAAGCTACATGATGTACACAAAATTCACGTTAGGGGCTCTGAGGGGAAAGACACCTCAAACTGGGAAGCAGTTATTACAGTAAGAGGCCTATATGGCCATCAGTTGAGAGGGATGTGATGAGAACATTAAAATATCACAGCAGGAGAAGACAAGCAGTGATTTCGAATGTGACTCCCACTTTCAATTGAAAGTTTTGAGGGCATTCTTTGAATGAAAAGTGGTAATTTGCCTCAAGCAGCTTCTTACACAGGCAACGCCGAATAGGTTTACAGTGGGTCATGGCACAGACTCCCTTATCTGATGATAAAAAGTTCTCATGGGCAATTCCAGGAAGCCACCTAACGTATAGTATCTGTGTATACCTAGCTAGCACATCCATGCACGTGCATTGTGCATGCATCTGAGTGTGTGATCTGTGTGAAGTTATCAACTTTCCATGAAAGGAATGTTCTTTATTGCACTATTATTTCCTTCTGGCTTATAAATATTAAGATGCCCTTTATTCTATGAAGTGATGATGATAGTATGGTCTTCTGAGATAAAAATAACTCTTTGTTGTTTTCCAAATTACTTCTGGAATTTACCAATCCATGATCCCGAAGTCTGGGAATCAGGGCCTCCTCCCTGATTAAACATTTGGTTTTGAACTCTTAACTCCAACTTTGATCTGACCATCTCTTCAGGACACAACTTCCAGTGTTTTTTGCTCTAAGAGGTAAAATTTGCATAGTATTTAAGGTTACAAGTGACAAAAATTCAAAAGGGAAGGGAGTTAGGTTATGATTTCATAGCTTGGCCAAAGCTGGGATTCCCACTGTTCTCATGACTCACATGCTTCACGCAGTAACCAGAGTACCAGTCTGCAATATAAATCAGCTACTACCACTATCCGTGGTAGAGATTGCTGGGGCTCTCCAATGCACGTGTGTGCTCCTTTACATTTCCCAGCCTCCCTTGGGGTTAGCTTGGCCATGTGACTAGTTGTGGCCAATGGGAGGTGAGCAGAGTAATCTGTGTTAGTTCAGGCTAAGGTGGATAAGTATCTGGTGTGTCTTCCTAATTCTCTTCCCTCCTTCTACCTGCCCCTATGGAGATGACATCAAGGTGACCTTGAAGCTACAAGATTATAGAGCTACAAGATGGAGGCAACCTAAGCTCCTGAGCTGCCATTTAGAGGAAAATCTTCAGACCACAGTAGACTGTTAGGTAACAGAGAAATAAATGTCTATTGTAGAAAACCACTGAGAATTGAGTATTTATTACTGCTGCATAGCCTATCCTATTCTGATTGACATACAGCCTTGCTAAAATACCCACCAGGGCCAACCCACTGCATTCGGAAAAAGATCCAAAATCTTTTCCTTGGCCTACAAAGCCATACCTGTGGTGACCCTACCTACCTCTCGGCACTCCCTTCTTGTCCTTTGCTCCCACATTCACTATGCTCCAGCCACATCAGCCTGTGAAGGATGCCCAAACACACCAAGCTCATTCCCACTGTAGGGCATTTCCACTAGCAATTCTTTCTGCCTGCAATATTCTGCTGCCAAATCTTACTCCCTCTTAGCATTCATCTCAACTTAAATGCCTCAGAGAAATCTTCCCTCATCACCCGAGTCGAAAAGCCTCCATTTGTCACTCTGTCTCATCATGTTTTATTTTCATCCCAGCATTGATCACTACCTGGTATTTCCTTTTTTATTTAATTGTTCGTTTGTATTCTATCTTGTCTGTCTTGTTTACCACTGAATCCTCGGTGCCTAGCAAAGAGCCTGAGGCACAATCAGGGCTCAAGTGAAACATGTTTGTTGAGTAAATGGATGACTGAACAAATGATGGAGTGCCATCTCCCCCATCTGCCCAAGGAGTTAACGGTGCCTAGTACGCAGCAAGATGGAGTTCCTGGTATCTATTGCTTCCCAAAACAGTAACTTAGAATGATAGCAATTGTTTACTTTGCTCACAGATCTGGACGTTGACTGTGTTTTGCTAGGCAGTTCTAACTTGGGGTGTCTCATGAGGGTATATTTAGATGGTGACTGGGGCCTGGGTCACTCTAAAGACCTCTTCACTCACATGTCTGGTCCATGGGCTAGGAAGACATAGACATCTGGGGTTTTATCCACTGACCAGTTGTGTGACTTTAGGCCAGTTACATAATCTCTCTGAGCCCCAGATCTTTATATGTATAATAGAACCAGAAATGATAACATCTACCGTTTATTGGATACCTATTACGTTCCAGGTACCCTATATGTTAAATTCTTGGCATACCTGTCTCACATTCTTTTAACAGCCTATATTGTAGATGTTCCTATTATAGGACCTACTTATTTTATAGACGAAGAAACTCAGGTTCCGAGAAGTTAAGTGTCTTGCTCAAAGGTTAATCATGCCAGAAACTTCTAGACAATGTGGTACATTGAGCCAATATTGGAAACTCCCTCTCCTACTCTACTAACATTAAAATACTAGATAAAATATATTTTTAAAAAAATGTAAATGCATAGCCGAGTTCAAAGCCAAGAAAGAGGAAGCCACAGGAACCAGACGAAGAGAGAATGCAATGTTGGAAGGTGAGCAGGACCGGAGGTTGAGGGGATGCCTGGGCAGGGGGAGCTTTGGGTCTTCAGAATGCAATGAGCTAGAAGCGAGCTATGTGCATAAAGCCAGGAGCCCCAGGGAGTGCTTGCTAAGAGACAGAGACACCAGGACAACTGAGCCCAGGGCTCTTGAGCCACCAATTCCCCATGAGTAACCAAAGGCCCCAAGACCTTCAGTGGAGCTAGAACATCCAAGTGACATGGCTAAATCAAGCCTGGTTCCACCTGGATACCGGATTCCCTGCTTGTGTGCTCACCATCAGGCAATGTCACTTTATCTAAGCATCCAACTTAAATAAACCATCTCCAGACACCTCTACTTGTCCTTTCTACTTAGTATCCACTCTAAACGTCTGTTAGAGCTGACAAATAATAAAGGAAAAGGAAACCTTGGAAAGTAAACAAGGCACCTATAAATCAATGAAGGGTCAAAGACAAAATTGCAATGGCCATTAGAACACCGGAGTTAGAAAACATTCCTTATCATAAGTTGTAGTTTGAGGCCAAAGGCACAGTGAGAAGGGGACTTTTACCCTCAAAGAAGTCTGTGGTGGAAGAATCAGACTGTAAATAAGGCTACGTAGCAAGACTCAAGTAAGAAAACAGACAGCACCAACCTGGAAATTGGAAAGGAGAAAAAGAGTTAGTCACGAAGACGTTTCCAGATGGCAGTCAGTCCAAAAAGACACCATCATGGAAATTAGTACCATACTTACAAATAAATAAAGACAGAAACACTGCCTATCAAAACTTATGGGGGGACATTCTGCCCACTGGTCTGTGAAAGAGGCAAAAGGTCTTGCCATCCACCTCTGCCAAGAATGGAAAAGAAAGCAGGTGTCCAGGGCTGCACCACGCTCCAGGGGAAAGCCTGGAACCATGGAGAATGATCCTGGGAAACTAATAAGTAACCTCGCCTGGGCCTAGAGAAAGATCTTGGGGTTCCCAGTGGAAGCAAACTTCAAACTGCTCCACAGATATAACTAGGGCCCGTGGGACCCCCAGGGTTACCAAGCCCTGCTTATTATGGGTTCATGGACAATTACGAAGTATACAAGAAAACAAGCCATCAAGAGAAAGACCCCATGGGTACATCCAAGGGAGCCATTCATACCCCAAGACCTGGAAATAAAAGAACAACCCGAAAGAGCTGTGCATTGAAGTCTGTTCAATGAAAACATAAAGCAAGAACAGAAGAGTAAGGAATATGGATGGGTAAGTGTGGGGTGGAGCTAATATTCAAACCCGGGTCCATAGCCGAGCCAGACCAATGTTGCATTTAGTGTCTGTGTGTTGGGGAAAAATTCGGGGACAAAAGGAACTTTGTTCTGACCACCCCTATTTTATTTGTTTCCCAAGAAAATGTCTGCTCCCTTGATTAGAAGCCACCAGTATCCACTGCCTCTCAACTGCCACTGATTTTCCAAAAAGAATAGATCCAAGTGATCAGGCTCATTTATCACAGGACTGATGGGTATGGGGATAAAGTCGGGGTTAGCTACTGCCCTTCGGGGTGTTAACTAGGGCTTGAACGTAGATTCTACCTCAAAGTACATTCTTTCATTCATGCATTCATTTGTTCATTCATTCAGTTGTTTTTAATCAAAATCATTCATTCATTCGTTTTTAACCAAATACCATCCCAAGAATCCTGAGAGCGATCAGGCAGACCTCAGTTCAAATCCCAGATGCCGTAGCCTTGACCAAGGCCCTTTCTCTCTCTGGGTCTCATTTTCCTCAACTCTTAGCTAGGGCTGATAATGACCTTCTTGCAAGCTTGTAGGAAGGAACAGAGAAAAAGCCCTGAGCCCAGCCTGAGAGGGGCTCTGCATGTGAGGGTCACGCCTGCCCTACTGCTCTAGGGCTCAGGGTGCAGATTCGTTTCAGCTGGAGAGAAGTTGGTGGTGAGCAAGAAAAAGACTAGGCGGCCTTCATGATGACGCCGCCTCCCAGACCCTGCTGCTTCCTCGGCTCCCTGCCCCCACCGCAGATTCCACTCAGTCTCATTGTTTTGCTTCTGTCTCGGGTTTGGTGACAGTTTTAAAGACATCAACATGCCACGGCATTCACACCTGGAGCCGGCCCAGCCTCAGCCGCGCTCCTCTCACCGTCGGCGCCAACATATGTTTAATCCGCTGTTCTTCCGTTTTCGTAAACACACTGTCTTCTTTCAGATCTCAAATTAACATGATCCTTCGCCTCGCCTTTCAAACGCTGCCTTCCAGCCACATGGCTGGTCAGATTTCAGATTTGCAGACGCGCACACAGGTTCGCACACAATAGGAACCATGTGCACAGAGACCCAGAGGTGAGCAGATCCTGTTCCTGCAGGCCCCCGGCGTCCTGGATTAAACACCAGTTTAGACACACTCACATCATAGGCAGGTTGACGCAGAATGCTATAAACCTCATGAATGTAGGCACCCTGAGACCCAGGAGCCCCAGCATCGCAGACTCACTCACAAGGACAAAGTCCCCAAAGGTCAGACATTCAGAATGACAGATACGCAAACACTGACTCAGAAACACAGGTGTGCAAACATGCGGTCACAGAGACCCACAGAACAGCCCTGTGCCACAGATGTTGTTATGGACAGAATTGTGTCTCCCAAGATTCGCATGTTGAAGTCCTAACCCCCAGCATCTCAGGATGCAACTACATTTGGAGCTAGAATCTTTAAAGGGGTGATTAAGGGTAAAGGAGGTCATATGGGTGGGCCCTAATCCAATATGACCGGTGACCTTCCGAGAAGAGATCTGGACACAGACGCGCACAGAGAGAGGACGATGTGACAACACAGGGTGAAGACAGTGGTCTACATGCTAAGGGGAGAGGCTTCAGGAGAAATAACTCCGACAACTCCTCGAGCTCGGACTTTTACCCTCCAGAACTGTGAGATAATAGATCTCCATTGTTGAAGCCACCTATTTGTGGGACTCTGCATGTCAGCCCTAGCAGGCTCATACAGACTTGGGGACCAAGAGACGCCTCCCCTCCTCCAAGTCCCCCCAACACAACCTCGGACCCACTGCCTCCTTAGGAGCCTTGCACTGTGTCCCAGAGTTGGCACAGACCCAAAGCCCGGGGCCTGGTGACAAGCCTCAGTTCCCACAGCCCCTTCCTCAGCACAGGGACCGAGTTTTGGCCAGTCTTCCAGCGTCACCAAGATGCAAGAGAAGAGGGCACCCAGAGATTTCTTCGACTGAACAGTGAAACTGTGTTAAGTGCTATAAGGACAGTAGCTCACACACATGGAGTCCCAGTTGTAGGTTACAAGGGCCGGTCCTGGGCACTTTGCAGGCATTTATTTATCTAACCTTCTCAACAACACTTTGAGGTAGGTACTGTTATCAAAGTCCCCATCGGAGAGATGGCAAAACTAGGGCAGAGAGAGGTCAAGTGACCTGTCTGAGACCACACAGCCAGCAAAAAGCAGAGCTGATATTTGAGTCAAGACAGCCTGGTTTACACCTAGCTCTGAACTGTGGAGCAATCGGCCACCCAGATCGGAGACAGGGTCGAATTACAGAAGAGGTCAAACACCTGGGCAAGAAAAAACCGAGCCAAAACGCTTTCCCAAGGGCACAGATTCTCTTGGGTCTTTAAGTCCTAGGCAAAATCCTGAACTCAGGGCTGGCAACATAAATTTGTAGGGCCCAGTGCAAAATAAACACAGGCCCCTCGTTCAAAAAGTAGGGGAGAAGTGCAATGAAAAATATTAAAATATAAAATTTCTTCCTTTCTTCAGTGGTCTTCCTCTTACCATAATATTTTTTATATGCTACTTAATGCCACTCGAAGAAATAATACAATTTAAAATTATTAGCATGAATTTTACTTTATATTTTCCAATGCCACTTTTAAATGCAAATAGAAGATAATTTAACTCGTATGCAGAATCACCAAAATTACACACATATTCGGTAGCTCATAGACATGTGTTTGATTCTTATCAGAACAGCAAGAATGCTGTACAAAACTAACTCACCTGTTGTTTTTTTCACTTGATATATGCACGTCTCCTACCACTGTCTACCTGTAGCTTACTAATGAGTAAAGAAGGACTGAGAGGAAAGGGAACTATGGTTGCTCTGTTTTCCTTTCCTCCTAGGTCATGGTTTTCAACTTGAGTGGCTAATACAGGGAAGTAACATGAAAAAGAAAGGATATGACAGAGTTGACAGTAGCTCATGTTTCTTAGAACACCAAGCAAATTCTTATTTGAAGGGAAAGTGCAGCCTCTTGGTGCGGTGGGCACCCCACTTCGCCACAGAAATAACACACATAGCTTCTAATTGCTGTGAGTCTCACTGGGCTCCTATGCATTGTGGGGTCCCTGGAATTCTGTGCTCATGGGACATCACAAAAGCAACACACAGACAGGGACACAAGAAACAGTGGACTGGCGTATTATTAAGAATTTCAGAATGACAACAGCACAGCACTAAACTAGGCTCCAGGGCTCTCCTGAGTGTGAGTGTGACTGCAAGGTTGCCTGCCTGTCACTCCAGCCCTGCCCATCTTGGTCCCGTTCCTGCCCTCACCACAGCCTTAGCTCACAGCTTCTCCACCCTTGGACCCAGCTGCTCCCGCTCAGAAAGACTACAACCAGCCAGGTGCTACCTCCCTTGCCAGGTGCTTTCCGGACCTGGTCCAGCTCTGCGCCCTGTGTCAGAGATCACTCAGTGTCTACAAGTCCACCCTTTCAGCTGACCTAATCTTAGGATGCTGGAATTACAAAAACACGTTTTTTACCTGTTTTGAGGAGAGCTGAGTGTTTCTTGGTCTTTTTATGACACAGAATTCCCTGTAACCCAATCACTTCAAATACCGAATCATTACCTGTAGCCCAGACCTTCCTTCTGAGTTCCGGATGTGTTCACCCAGATGTCTGCAGGATACTTCCATCTAAATGTCCAGACATCTCAGACCCAGTCACTCACCTCCTGTCTCAAATTCCCACTTATCTGCCACCTTCCTGCCACCACCGCCACCACATAAGGACCTTTCAGCAGTCCCAGAGGCTGCTACTTTTATTGAATCCACTGAACCATCCTTTCAACTATTTTTATACATTTATATCAATAATTTTTGAAAATTATTTGTTTCTGTCTCTACAGAATTGTTTCTGTTTCTGTCTCTACATTAAAACTGTCCTCCTGCCTTAAGTATTTTTTGCTGCTTTATTCACCCAACAATATTTCTTCATGATTTACCGCATTCTTTTAAACAGTTGCATAGTACTACATAGTATGGCCATACTGTGGCTTATGGAGAGAATCTTCTGTTGATAGACATTTAGGTTTTCACCATTTTTTTACTCTTTTGAACAATACTGCAGTAAATGTCCTCACGCATGTCTCCTTGTGCACACGGGAAAACATTTTCTCTTGGGGAGATACGAGCAGGTGGAGTTGCTGTCCCTTCGAAGTGGTTGTGCCGATTTGCATCATCATGAGCAGAATTCAAGAGTCCCTATTTCCACACACCCTCACCAACATTTAATATCGAATTTTAATTTTTTGTGTGTGCCAATCTGATGAATGAAATATAGTTCGTGGTAGTTTAATGTTTTATTTCCTTGATTACTAGTGAAATTGAACGTTCTTCAAGTTTATTGGCCATTTGAATTTCCTTTTCCATAAATCGACTGATTTTATTATTTGCTGAGTGTTCTACTGGGCTATTTGTCTTTTTCTTATTGATTTGTTAGAATTCTTTATATATTCTGGATGCTAATCCTTTATCTGTTAAATAAATTGCAAATATTTTCTCCCAGGCTATCGCTTGTTTTTAGCTTGTTTATGGTGTCTGTTGTCATTTAGAAGTTTTACGTTTTCGTATAGTGAGATCTATCAATCGTTTCTCTTTTGCTGCCTGCTTTTGGCCAGTGTGTTTTCAGCTGTGACACTGTTAAGGCAGGAAACCAGCAACGAGGAACGCAGGCCCTCCCTCTTGTGGACAGATTAGACTTTCTGATCCTCTCTCTGAGACAGTAATTTCAACAGACTCAAACTTAACTTGAGGTGATGGGGGAAGACTCAGGGATCAGGTTCTACGAAAAGGGAAGACAGACACTCTTTCTTCTGTGGGGGTACGCAGTGTTAGAGTCGCTGGATGCTAAAAGGTGATTTGATTTTATACCTTCTGTGCTGGTTAAGCAAGACATATGGCTTCTAGTTCAAGTTCTTTATGATCTGGCCTCCCTTTTTCATTTTTATGGTCAACTCCTCACCTTCATGTGAACTTCACTGCATGTGAACTTCACTTCAGTTACACTGAATTCTTTACCAAACCAAAATCATACTTCTGCCTCCAGGCCTTTGAATATGACTCTTTGGCTTTCAAGAAACAAACAGGAAAAAAAAAAAATAATGATGGCACTTATTCTGAGCCAGGCTCTGTGCTAAGCTATATGCATAGCATCTTATCAGCCAAGATAAACCAGGCTATGCTGTAGTAACAAACAACTCCAAAATTCCAGGGTCTTCCAACTGCCAGAGTCTACTTCTCATTCACGCTACCCGCCCAGGGCATGAAGGCTATGGCTTGGCAACATTTTTTCTTCCTTGCAGGACCCAGGCTTTGGAACATCTTCTGTCTGGAACATTGCTGGCTGCTGGTCATCTTTTCAGTGGGAAGGAGTGTGGCAATGCACACATTAGCTCTTAAGAATTTCTGCCTAGAGCGACATGTCATTTGCACTCATGTTTCATTGGCCAAAGTAAGTTGCATGGCCAAGACTGACCTCAAAGGGCTGGGGCATCAGTGGCCAATAAAATAATCTACCACGGTCTGCCCTTCTGGTCACCACAAGCTTGATTCCCTCTATCGCCCACATGTAGAACCCATTCACCTCGAGGTAAGCAATCCAAAGTCCCGTCCAGTCACTGTTCAAGCTCAGAGTCCAAGATTTCTGTGTGACACAGAAATTTCTCTTCTCAGAAAGAAGAGAGAACTGGCACATTGTAATTCAGAGATCTATGAATCAATAAGACCAGCTCTCTTCCACCAAGAGGCCCAACATACTATGGTGAAATGGGACAAGGCAATCACAGTTAAATACTTCTATTCTGAAGGGACAAGACTAGGGGACACCTGTCAGTCACAGCTCTGTAGATTCAGACATCATTCTGGGCACGCACTTCAAGGGGTCTATCCCCTGGTCATGGGGCATGTTCCTTGATTAGGCCCTGATTCCATCTCCTGGGAGGAATGCCCCAGTCCAGTGTTCTCTGTGGCTTGTGGCTCTTGGGGTATCCTTCCTTTTCTAGGGTTGAACCATCTGGAAATCTACTTTTATGGGCCAAAATGTCCATAAAACATCGAATTGAATACTGACAACTTCATAAGGCCCAACCCATTCGCTTCCACACATGATGAGAGTATTGGAGAATATGGTCAGTTAGGGATTGAACAGATTTCTCAGCCTTTTTTCTTTTCACAAAAGTTTGGAGGCCCAAGGGTGGGGTTAAGCAGTTACAATCTCTTTTAGATCAAGGTGGTCCTTCTTAAGGAGGAGGATATCAGTGAACAGTAACACAATCTGCTACACATCTCATTGAATCCACACAACTTTCTAAGATAAATGCTTTTATGATCTCTGTTTTACAGCAAGTAAATCGAAGCTCAGAAAGGTTAAGTATTTTGTTCAAAGTCATACAGCTAATATGTCTCGGAATGAGAAGTCACATTTAATTGCACTGCTTATACCAGTTCCATCCCAGATGACAGTAATAAAGTACCGCAATAAAGTGAGTCATGAATTTTTTGGTTTCCCAGTGCATATAAAAGTTATATTTACACTCTAATGTAGTCTATTAAATGTGCAATAGCAAAATCTAAAAATGTAGATACTTCAATTAAAAAAATACTTTATTGCTAAAGAAAACGCTATCATCTGAGCCTATTGGAAAAACTGCGCCAATAGACTGGCTTGAGGCAGGCTGGGCACAAACCTTCAATCTGTAAAAAACGCAGTATCTGCAAAGTGCAATAAAGCGAACGCAACAAAGCCATGAGTACCCGCACTCCTCTCCGCAACAAGAAAAAAGAATTAAAACCTTCTATCACGAGGCTACAGATGGGCTGGGAGCTGAGGCATCTGAAGCATCTCTGATTCCTCATGCTTTGCTGTAATTTCTGCTTTGCTGTGCAATATTTCCAGCTTTAGCTTCAACTCTCCTGCCAGTTCTTCCCACGTCTCTTCAATCAAACACCCGAGAGGAAATCTGATTGGCTCAGCCATAGGTCATGGGTCACTGGCCAGCCTGTGATTGGCTCTTACTGGGTCAGTCACTCTCCCTTAATAGACTAGCTCAGGGTAAGGTTATGAGATACAAAACACGCTTCTGAGGCAACAGGGCATCGAGGGGAATGATTTTTGTCCCTCATAAATACCTGCACACATGCTGGTCCCTTTGCCTAGAATTACCAAGTTTTAGATACAGTAGTAATGTAGCTTAAGGAACTCTTTTTATATGCACTATGCTAAATATATTTAACCTTCACGACAGCCCCATGATGTAGGCACCATCGTTTTCCCCATTTTAAAGACAGGAAAGCTGAGGCTCAATGAGAATAAGGGACTAGCCCTCTGACTCACATCTTAAACTTCGTGGCTGGCACTTCGGAATGAAAGCACTTTACTAGACCAGAAAGTCCAAGGGTGTCTTTTCCTAGAAGCCTTTTGTGATTCCACTTTGTGGAAGTGGCTTCTCTTTATCAAGCACCCACAAACCTTTCTCCTGCTCTTAGAAGATGAGCACATTTTGTCTTGGGCTATGTCTGAGGGTTGTGTGGGATTCACCTATTCATCTTCATTCATTCATTCATTCATTCATCAAATATTTATTGAGTGCCAGGCCCTGTGCAAGGCACTAGGGATGTATTCAAATAGAGTCTCTGCTTTCACAGAGTTTATTATCCGGTGGGGAAGATAGACATTAAACAGATAATGACACCGATAATTATTTAATTACAATTGTTATAAATGTTATGAAGAAGTCCAAGGGGATATGAGCATTTATAACAGGGGACCTGGCTCTAGAGAATGGTGACGACGTCTCTGAGAAAGCAATATTTCAGCGGAGTTCTGGAAGGGTAGGTAGGAACTGGCCAGGGCAAGAAACGGTGTGTGTGGAAGAGCTTTCGAGGCAAGGAAAACAGCTGGAACCAGGCCCCGAGGCTAAAAGAAAGTGGTAAGCCCAGGTGGGCACAGCAGGCAAGGAGGGCAGGGGAGGAGACCTGCACATGCCTGGCACTGCTGTTCAATGACTCTCCCTGCTGCATTCATTCGGCCAGCCCAGCCAGAGGCTCCTGGCCTTGGCTGCAGGGGCTGGAACAAGGGGTTGCAAGCATTTCGTCTCTGGCAAGCCAGCAACTGGAAGTGGCTGCTACTCTCTGGCCATACCCCATGCTCCTGGGTCAGGAGGAGGGAGGGAGAAGGGGACGTGAACAGCACAATTTTTATATATGTGGGGCCATAATATTTAAGTGTCTTGGCTGTAAGCCTGCGTCTAGGTCCCCCGACAGCCAAGCCTTGCTCTGCACGCTCTAACAGCTGTCTGTAAAACCCGTTTATGGAGCCTCCATAAATTTCCCAGCTGCTGCAAACGTAGGGCTGGGGACAAAGAGTCGCAGGGAGGGAGTCGTAGGAGAGCTGCAGCTTCAGCGTCTCTGCTGGCTCATCCTCTGGGCCCCGGCTTGCCCCCTGCCCACCCGGGGCTATCTTACCCTAAATTCTTTTATTGAAGCTGATCTTAACATCGACCCCGTGGGGCCTGGCTGGGCAATCCAGCTCAGCACAGACGCAGGCACTTTCAAGATTGCAGCAAAAGGTACAGTAAATCAGAATTAAGTGTCATGATAGTGATTTGAACTGACACTGTTTTCACCTTGTCCATTTACTGGGAAATATATAACAGGAATAGATTGAGCCTGTCATATTGTACCTAAAAAATACAGCTGTTAGGGTAGGAAAGGCAGCTGGCACCGAGGCAGTCCCAGGGGACAATGGGGCACATGGGGGGTCGGCCCTGTTGTCAGTATCCCACTGGGATAAAGGCTTGTTCAAGGAATACTGAGAATCAGATATAGGGACTCTGCAGCCAGCTCCATTTCCCTGAGGGCCTGAAGTGCTCAGACCACAGGGCATTTTTAAAAAACTTTCAATAAAGTATATCCCAGATATAGAAAAGTACACAAATCATAAGTATATCCCTTGATTTATCTTCACTAACTGAATATACTCGTGTACCCAACACCCAGATCAAGAGACAGAACAGAAGCTCCCAGATGGCCCCCTGTGCCCCTCCTTTCCCCCCACAAGGGGCACCACTATTCTGATGTCTCAGGCTGTGGACTGATTTTGTACGTGGCATTTTAATGAAGGCATTTAAAAACTCCTGCCTGTTTTAGGGGCTCATAAGGAATAAGAGCAACAGAGACCTTCATCTGTCTTCCTGGAACTCCCCATGGGATCTTGGCCCCGATTCAGAGGCAGGGTTGGGGGAAGGAGGGAAAAAGATCTGGGATGGGTGTGAGATGGTGTGGGCGGGGCAGGAGTCAAAGTTGGGGTAACCAAATGGGGGAAGGGTGAGGCTCAGGCCTAGGGTGGGATGAGGTGGGGGTGCAGGGTCAGGGAAGAGCTGACATTCAGAAATGGAAGAAATTTCAGGATTGGGGCAAGGCTCAGGAATGGGGGTTAGGGACAGAGTAAGGGTCAAGGTTGAATTGAGGGTGCAGGTTCAGGGCACATTCAGAAACCAATTGGAGCCATGTGGGAGAGGCTCAGGGAAAGAGGGGGTGAGAGGGTCTGAGGGACCCAAACTTTACATGCAAGAAGCTTAAGTCCTGGGGCCAAACCACTAGCAAAATGCAAAGGGAGGACAAGCTCTTTGCAGCCAGGACAGGCTGCTTCACTCACGATCCTCCCGGCCCCTGGCTCTGCCTCCCTGCCCCTCCCAACTGGAGCACCCTTTCCATCAGTCCTGATTGGGTGGAGAGCAGCTTACTGGCTGCAGCGTCACCCTCAGGTGGCCTCTGGTATTACTCGCTGCCTTGAGCTCCGGCTTTGGATCTGTACAGATTTGGCCACCACCCTCCGCTTCCTCTTTCCTGCTGGACCTTGAACTCTGCCCTGAGTCTGCCCTTAGTGGCTAGGGTTTGAACCCCCTGTACAACCCACGCCAGCTCCCATCCCCCAAAGTCACGACTGCTCCCTGAACTTCTGGCTGCCGGCTGGGGACCTCACGTGAACCTGTCATTCTGGTGCTGCTGTGACCTGACTCTTAAGTGTCTCCTGCTGTGGAAGGACACTCTCAGGAGGAGCTATCCCTCTCTCAGGCGTGGATCGCTGTCCTTATCGACGTCCGCCTTTAAGCCAGTCCGACCCGCCACCCAGCCAGATACTGCACAGCGCAGATCGTGAGGGCCACCTCCCTCACAGAGGAGACCCCTTGTTTCCTTCCGGTCACCTTCCACTCACATCCACATCCTGACCCCGTCGTCTGCTAATGCCACATGGAAGGCCACTCTCTTTGTTCTGGCTTTGACCTTTAATGCTTTGACTTCCAGTCCTGGATTCTCTCCATCTTTGGCCACCTCAAGAAAGACTTGCCCTAAAGACCCAGTCCACTCAGGAGGGGGCTGGTGTCTCCCTGTGTAAGGGCAAGGCGAGATACTCCGCCTCCTCTGAGCAATGCCTTCCTGGAGCACCCTGTCTTCACTCATTCTCACTAGGGCATCACGGCCACCTTGTGATGCCACAAGACTACAGGCTCCATGAGGGCAGGAACGATGTCTGCCTTATGTATTCCCAGAATTCTCTCAATGCCTGTCACAAAGATGCTGTTTTACAAATATCAGTGAAATGGCTGGATGACGAATAGCTAAAAGCACAGGTCTGAAAGCAGAGAAACCTAGAGTTGAATCCTGACACCTCCTCTTAGAGTATCATTTAACTGCTGCAGGCCTCGCTTTTCTCTGTAAAATGGGGTAATGCCACCTTACTCCAAGGGGCTCTGGGAGGACTGAACGCAGTAATGTGTATCCATATCTGATGCCACGCCTGGCACATGATAAGCACTCTTAACGAATGGTACTGGTTATTACTTATGTGGTTCTCTTACTACGGCAACCACCACTCCTATTTCTAGTCCTAGAACCACTTGGTTCCAGCCTTCCCAACATAGCCTTTAAGGCCCTACGTCGCCTTAAGTAAGCATTTGCTTACAGCCTTAAGTTACATGCTAACACCCTCCTTGGGCTTCCTGGAGCTTCAAAGTCAAGACAAAACCTTAGCAGACCCTGCCCCTTCCCTCTGATCCCCAAGGGCCCTGACTTCTGTGGCGGAGCTGGAGAAGGCCTGTCCCTTCCTTCACGGGACCCTCCCACTCCATCTGCTGGGCATGGACCTTGTCTCCCAATATGCTATGGACATTCCAGGGCCAGTCCCGGGGGGCGGTGTGGTGAGGGCAACCAGGGCCTGCTGGCCTGCTGAGCGAGGCCGCAGTTCTGCTGATGAAGGGCCTTTATCGACTTCCCTCCGCAGACACGAGCCGCATCACTCACAGGCCCGGGACGGGAGCCCATACATCTGGGGCCAGGAATGCACGGGGGCTGGGATTTCTCATTCTGGGCCGACACGGAGTTCACATCAGGAAATATTAGTCTGATGAGTTCCCTGCGAGGGGAAGGACCGGCAGGCATTAATCACAGGCGGAGGGGGAGGCAGCGCTGGGCCCTTGGTCCAACTCCCCAGGGGCTCATCCTTTCTGGAACTTCAGAGCTTTGCCGGGCTTGAAGACAAGGATAGAAATTACCCTTGAAGTACCTCGGGCTGCTCTCCATCACTCTCTGAAGCCTTGCTGCCTGGGCCTAGCGCCCTTTGTGAGGACTTGGGCAGGTGGCTTCACTCCCTGAGTCTCAGTTTTATTGTCTGTAAAATGGGAGGGGAAATCCCTCGCTCACTGGGTGAGGACAAAGATGTCGGGTATGTCAGCTGCCCCACTCGACGTCCTGCACACGACAGTCCTCTCCCACCTTGGCTCTTGTCCACAGCTATGTCACGTAGTCCCTATACAAACTGTGGCCTCTCCAGCTTCTAGGCTTGGGAACATATCACTAGGACCCTTTGGGGACCTGTCTCTCTGTTTCCCAAGCCAAAGGCCCCACGTAAAAAGGAGGCTGCCAAGAGGCTGGCCACAGAGGCTGTTTCTTCAGGGTCTCACACCTGGATTTCCGGGGGAACGACAGCGTCCAACCCCCTGAAGACTTCATGAGCTAAACTGAAGTCCTCTGCAGGCTGAACAGGAGCTGTGGGTGGCCCCAGCTCACCAGCTGCTGGGCTCTGGGGCTGGTCTGCTCCCCAGTGTCTGGCACTGAGTGTGCCTTGGGAGTTCCAGGCAGCAGCTGAGCCCACCTGGGGGGGCCAGGAGCCCTCCCAGCCCCTCCCTCAGTAGCCAGAGCTCTTTCCACCCCAGCCCCTGCTTGCTCTAGCTGTATGGGGCAGAGAGTACATCTGTTTTTCTCAAATTGAGAAGGACCACTAACCTGTGACCCTCACCCCATAGTGTCATCCCTGTCCCAGCTGGGTTGGTAGGTACCTCAGGAACCCTGAGGGCTTTCCCTGCTGCCCTTGTCTCTTTAGTGTGTGGCTACAGGAGGCCACTGCTTATGGTATTCACACGCTGCTCTGGGAGGCAGGGCGACCGTAGAGGAGAGTGTGGCCTGAGCAAAGGGTGTCAAGCCAGGCATGTTTTACACCTCTGCCCAAACAGCTAACAGCCTCTGTGACATTACTGCTCCAAACAGTGGCCTTGGAGCAATCATAAGTCAGGGGCCACCTGCCCAGCAGCCACCACCCCCTCCCAGAACGTCTATACCAGAAGGGGAGCATTGCCAGGTCTGGGGCTCTCCTGGCTAAGGGCTGCAGAGTGGCCCAGCCATGCCAATCCAAGCCAGGCTCAGCAAGGGTGTGAAAGCCTGGGTCCGGCAAAGGCAAAGTTTGTGCACCGACATACAAGTGCAAGTGTGCAGTAGGGGTTCATTTATGTCCTTACACCTAAATATCTGTGTGACCAGGTGAGCATGTTTGTGCCACTGTACATCAATGTGTCAGTGTTTGAATCTGTATGGATTAATGAATATATGTCTAAAGATAAGTGTGTATTATTGCGTGAGTGTATCTGTTTTTACATGTCCCGTGTGTGTGTGTGTGTGTGTGTGTGTGTGTGTCTGTAGGAACTACAATTGTATGTCTGTTCATGGCTGTTTCTATGTGACTCTGCTTCTCTACATGTACCTCATAGCATATGTGTGTGTTCCTCTGCGTGAGCGTGCATTAGTATGTGCAAGCACATCTATGTATGTGTGTCTGTATCAGTGAATGTCCACATTATTTTATTCAGTAAGTATTTATTGTGCCTCTACTATGTGTTAGGCTTTGTTCTCAGTGCTAAGGATACAATGTTAACTAGACAAAATCTCTTCTTAGAACATGTTACAGTCCAGCAGGGCAGACACACAGCAAACTAGCACCAAGAAGAAAATTAAATTTGGTCAGGGATAGAATGACTAAGTGGGAATGGGGAAGCGATTTAAGTAAGAGGAGGCAGGGAGGACTTCTTAAAGTGTGAATGACAAGAAAAAGAAATCCATGTGAAAATCCAGGGTGAGTGTTCAGAGGTCAGGAACAGCCCGTGCAAAGGCACCGAAACTGGAGGAGAGTGAGTGGGCAAGGGGCAAGAGGCGAGGATGGAAGGCAGGGAGGGCCAGATCTTAGAAAGATCAAACTTAGCATTGCAGATGGTGAAATACAGGACACATTTTGAACACAGACCTTCCAGGAATTGCCTTTGGATTGAATGTGGGATTGAAGAAAGCAAGAAGAATCAGGACAAACTTCTAGACTGGGGACTTGATCGCTTGGTGACGTGGTGGTAGCACTTACTAAGATGGGGAAGGATGAAGCAAGAGCCCATTGAAGGGGAGAGAATCAAGCCATCCATGCTGGCTCTGTCCAGCTTGAGATGCCCGTACAGGTGGAGTTGTTGATCTGACATCTTGGACTGTGAGCCTGTAGCTCTTGGCCATGGTTGGGAACGGAGATGGAAATTTAAGAGTTATCAGTGTACAGGTGACCCTGGGCTAGATGACATTATCTAGGGAGGAAGCCAACTTTTGTAGTTTTAAAATCTTTTTTTCCATGATAAAAATCACTTTAATTTTTCTATGATGTGATTTATACACATTTAAGAAATAATTTTTAAGAATAAAAAGGAACAAAGAACAAATTAATAACCCCTGAAACCTAACCATTCACATTTTGTTGATCAAGTCTTAGA
>CM053509.1:156298785-156313862 GCA_028627145.1 Eidolon dupreanum | reverse complement strand
TGGGGTTACTGTGAAGATATACACGGTATGTATGTATATATGTATGTATATATAAATTCCTTTCTACCTTGGGATTAAAAATATCCATAGAATAAACTGCTGGAATATCAGAAGAAAAAAAAAACCTTCCTCAAATAACATATCCATTTAATGTGCTCCTGTCCAGGCTTATCTCTCCTGTTCTAAACGAGATAGTTTTGCCTTTTTAAAATTTTTAATTAAAAAAAAAATTTATTCAGATTGGCCTGCGTTTGAATCCCACCTTTGCCACTTACTCATTGTGAGAAAATTGCTTCGTCCTGAGTCCCACTCTGCTGGATGATAACGTGAAGAGACTCTATCTTTATAGGGTTGCTGTGGGGGTTCAGTAAGATGGATTGTATAGCACTTTGGACTCAGTGCTCAGTACACAGTCAGTGCTCAAGAAATGTGCTAAGTCTACGGCCATGCGCCCTGAACAAGCCCAATCCCGTCTGATCTTGGAAGCTAAGCAGGGTTGGGCCTGGTTAGTACTTGGATGGGAGACCACCTAGGAAGACCAGGTGCTGTAGGCATAAAAAATTAAAAAATAAGGGATTGTAAGCTGACAAGGTCCTTGTGATCTATGAGGTCAACCAAGGGTTGCTTTGCCTAAAAAAGAAAAGAGAAGAGAAGAGAAGAGAAGAGAAGAGAAGAGAAGAGAAGAGAAGAGAAGAGAAGAGAAGAGAAGAGAAGAGAGAAAAGAAAAGAGAAAAAAGAAATGTGCTAAGAGAAACCTGTCACTCGCACTCCTGGTGTCTGCCCCCACCCCCCACTCCAGGAGGGGGCTCCTTTGGGCCAACACACCCCGCCTCTCTGCCTGCTCACTCAGCTCTCCCTGTGGAAGGGGAGTGACTGGCTGGGTAGGTGAGTTTGGATGAGGAACTGGGCGTGTGCAGCTCAGCCCCTTCCTCCCCCCATCCTCTGAGCCAGCTGTCCCCAGGAAGCACCCATTCGGGTCATCTCAAGCTATAAATGTGTAGAGACAGGCTGGGTCCTCAGGGGGAAGAAAACTCCAATTTGGGTGGGTAGGTCAACTCATTCAGGAGATGGGTACTGTGCGATACACTCGGCCTAGCACCTAATGGGCCAGGAGTGAAATTTGGGGAGCAGGAGTGGAATTTGGGGAGCAAATCAATACTCAATGACTGAGGCTTTTGGCGGGGCCAGGCTATCAGGTTGTTACCACGGGCAAGTTACTGCATTTATACAGGGACAGGCCATAGCGAACATGGGTGGTGCTGGTACATCTGGGCCTAGGGTAAGGGCTGCTGCAGCTCGACCTGGGTACATGTTATCTGCTTCAACGTGGGCTGTGAGGCTCTCGGCAGATGCCGGCAGGCTGTGGGGCCTCAGCGCACAAGCCCAACAAAGGAGATGCTTTGCTTACAGGGATAAGAATGCTCGTTCACCCATACACAGACTGCATTCATTTCTTACTGCTGTTGTACAAATTACGACAAACTTAGTGGCTGAAGACAATATAAACGTATTACAGCTCTGAAGGTCAGAAGTCCAAAATGCGTTTCATTGGGCCAAAACTGAGGTGTTAGGAGGCCATGCTCCCTCGGGAGGCTCTAGAGGAATCATTTCCTTCCCCTTTCCAGCTTCTAGATGCCCTCTGCACTCCTTGGCTTGTGACCCCTTCCTCCATCTTCAAATCCAGCAGCATGGCATCTTCCAATCTGCCTCTCTCTCTTTCTCTGCTTGTATTGTTACCTCTACGCTCCTTCACTCTGACCCTCTTGCCTCCTTCTTATAAGGACACTTGTGATTACAGGTAGGTTCCACCATGATAACCTAGTCTGATGTCCCCATCTCAAGATCCTTTGCTCAATACACCTGCAACTCCATTTTACCATGTGGTAACACAGTCACAGGTTCTGGAGACTAAGACACGGACATCTCGGGAGGCCATTATTCATCCTACCACATAATAGACCTTTCAGACGTCAAGGAGAGGAACAATACTTTTTGCTTTTATGGTTTTTAAATAACATTTATACTGCACCCAAGTTCCACGCCTGTTACACAATGTGCATGTGTGAGCCTTCACCTTCATATCGTTAGTATGAGGCCCAAGTGGACAGTGCAGTTAGGCTGCCAAAATTTATGCCCTTCTTTGTTCTCTTACGGTACGTTCAAGGCCAAGGGAAGCTGTGTGTTTATGTGGCTTCCCCATAGGTTCTTATGGGTCACACACACCACCATGTGGCCTAAAGTTGGCTCTGGAATAATCACGGCCTTGGATTTCAGAGATCCAAATCACAGCCTCTCTCTCTCTCTCAGGAGAACTGCATGTTTTACTAACGTACAGATAAAAAGAAAGGGAACCTGTTATAGAGTTGTGCCATCTTCTTAGGTTCATAAAGAAGTGACTCAATATGTTGTTTCAAACCCAAAAATTATAGAAGGAGTTAAGGAAGCCTGTTCTTGAAGGACTCTGGAATTAGACTGTCCAGAAAATCAAGGTACACAGAGAAAAAGCACACTGCAGACAATCAGATCAGGAACAGAAGACTGAAAGAAAAAATTTAAAACAGCCCTGCTAAGCAGGAGGAAGAGAAAGACTGAGACCTTGGGGCTGGACTGAATGGATATGAAATGGCAAATGTGATCTTGGACGCAGAATAGACCAATAAAGAGAAAGGCAGACACATCATCAAAGAAAAGGCCACATCTTAGCCGTTACTACACCGGAAATGGTGACTGAGGAAATTTACCAGAGGACAAGAAGCAAGATCTCAGAGAGGAGACTGGAATGATTCTGTTCAAGGGAACCAGATCTGGGAAACCATTGGGAGATGCTCTCTCTCGCTCTCTCGCTCTCTCTCTCTCTCTCTCTCTATCACATACACACACACACACACACACACACACACACACACACACACACACAGAGTATGTCATTAGAGCACATGGGAACTCTCCCCTTAGATACTAGGGCATCTAAACTAACGAGTTACAGAGAATCCAAACGAATTTGAGAGGGAAGAGGAAAAAGATCACAAAATACGGGAAGGATCACAGGGTGAGTTTCAAGGTGATAAAACCACTGTGGCTGGAGAGAGCAGCCCGATGTCTCAGAACGAGGACTCTCTCGGGCAGTGGTTCACAGTCCCGGCGGCACACCAGCCTCATCTGGGGAACCTTTCAATCTCGTGACGCTTGATTACCACCCCAGGTCAAATAAATGAATCGGCGTCTGACTGATGCTTCTGGGCAGGGCTTCTCAAACCCGAGTGGGCATGAGAACCCCCTGGAGGGCTTAAGAAAACACTGATTTCCGGGCCCCACCCCCAGAATTTCTGATCAGCGGCACTGGGATGGTGCTGGAGACTTTTGAATTTCTAACCAATCCCTAGGTGATACCCAACGACCCCACTCTGAGAACCACTTTTTCTAACCACTGCAAAGATAAGACAGACGAAACGGGGGCCAGGCAGGACAATGACAGATGCAGGCAGGCCCAGGTTAGATGCTGATTGACGGGGAACTTATCCTGGGCAGGATCACCCAATTAGGAAGTGAAGACGGGACAAGATTTGTTTGTTCGATGGATGCTTTTAGCACAGCCAGAACTTTTTGATTTCGTCATCTCTCACTCTGGGAGATACCATAAGCCAAAAACAGTGCCTCCTGAAAGGAGAATGGGAACACACAGGGGTGAAAGCTGCAGGGACGTACCCACAAGTACAGAAACAGACAAAGCAAAACATCTCCTTTGAAGTCTAAAGTATTCTGTGCCCTGAAAAGCATGTGATAGAGGCTGTGGTCTTCACCAGGACCCCTGCAGAACAGGTTACGGGAGTGTCAATTACAGCTTCAGTTTGGACATCTAGCGAGAGCAATTCTGCAGCAAAAGCAAGGTGTGGAGATGAGGAAGGAGGCTTCTCCTTAAAAGTGGTTTGCTGTACATTAGAATTACCTGGGTCCACAACCCATACGAATTAAGCCGGAATTTCTGGGTGTGGTACCCAGGCATCCAGATTTTATAAAACTCCCAGAGGACCCTGAAGTGCAGTCAAGTTTAAACACAGCACTTGCTACTCCCAGTGTGGCCCCTGGACCAGCAGCTTGGGTGTTAGTTAGGAGCTTATTAGAAACATGGAATCTCAGATCTTACCCTAGGACCTACTGAATGCTTTTTATCACCATCTCTAGGAATTTGTGTGCACATAAATGTCCAAGAAGCACTATTCTAGAAGGCAGGTTTCTTAGGTCTGTCTAAGCAGTTCCAAAGCAAGAGGCGCTGGCAACAGGAGCTGGGGCACAGCTCCGAAAACACCTGCTCCGAGACCCCGTGGGGCCGTGTCATTAGAGAAAGCACGCCATCAGTCCATCACAGGTGTTGTAGCACATGACACTCCGTGGACCGATGCTGCAGGGAAAGGTGATCACCAGCAAAACCGGTCAAAACGTGAACAGTAGTTACCTTTATGAAGGGGGATAGTGAAGCAGGAGGCTTGAGTTTTTGTTTTCAGATTTTCTGAACAATTTGAATTTCGTGTGTGTGTGTGTGTGTGTGTGTGTGTGTGTGTGTGTGTGTGTGTTGGGAATTGGTAAGGATTATGTCGATGGTGGAATTATGGGATATTCTTTAACATTTTCTTTATTAAAAAAATCTAATAAATGGTATTTTAAGAAAAGCAATATACAAAATAAAAGCTATTAAAAATACCTAGATGAATTTAGCAAAATCACAATCTTACTAGGATACCTTAATATTATTGCATTGCTTTGTCTTTGTCAAATCAAGTAGACAAAAAGAAATAAAAATATGGAAAATACGAATAGCTTCATTAATAAGATTATTTACTAGATATATTTTAAAACCTATAATCTACATATATCATAATCTTAACACATTCCACTTAGTATTTTTTTTAAATGAAACATTTTTCTAGCCCACAAAGGAAATGTTAATACCTTGGGAAAGACAGGAAGTTTATGCCACATGAGGGCAAAGAACATGTCTGTCTCATTATCACGGATCCTTATCACCGTGGAGCAGCCTAGCATGGTGGCTGCTACAGAGCAGATGACGATAAATATTTATTGTTGAAAGAAGTCTGTATTTTCACCTTTAAATGCAATAAAATTAAAAAATAATAACAAAAATCTGAACAAATAAGAAGCCCAAAGCATTCGGAATAGAAAAGAAATTCCCCCCTCAACTAATCTTTAAAGTCAGTATATCAATTGCAACTCAGTAGGATTTTTCATGGAATTTTACAAGCTGATTCTAAAATTAATACACAAGAGAAAATGTACATGAATTAACCAGATAAATATTAAACATAATCTATTTTTTCTATGAGATTTATTATTTTATATAATTATAGAAATTTAAATGGTGTGATATTGGGGCAGGAAAAGACAAATTACTGAAAAATAGAATTGAGAAGAGAGTTTGGATATGTCCTGTCCACTGACTTATTAATCTAAATAAGATACAGTGTCAAATGCAGGTGGACATTATTTATGATTCAGTAAATACTGGGACACTTACCTCCCATTTGGAAGGTATAAAATTAGATCCTTACCTCACACTATTCGTAAAAAATGTTCCAACGGGTTAAAGTCCTAAAAGCAAAACACAAAACAACTGTTAGAAAAAATATAAGAGACTGCGTTATCAACCTAGGGTACAGGCAGGTTCTTAGATAAAGCACAAAAACCAAAAACCATAGATGCAAAGTTTAATAAAGTTGACCACACTATAAGCCATAATTCTATGACACCACAAAAGTTTTTGAAAAATGACAAACATGTTAAAAATATTGACAACCTATTTAAGAGACAAAAGATTAGGATCAAGAATAAAGAATTCTTTCAAGTCAATAAGAAAAAGATGAACAACCTAATAGAAAATGGATAAAGTATATGAACAAACGATGCACGGAAAATAAAATACAAATGGTCAGTGATCGTATTTAAAAAGATGTTTATTTCACCATTAATCAGGGAAGTAACTGCAAAGTAAAACAGATACTATTTTTCACTCATTAACAAGTTTTTTCAAGTTTAAATATAACAAGTGTTGGAAGGATGGGGTAAGAGAGTCATACATTCCAAGAGGAAACATAAAATGTATATGAAAATGTGCATAAAGTGGCATTGGCACTTTGAAGGGCCGTGTGACAGGACCCAATGGAAAAAACACACACTGTAACATAACGGTGCCACACCTTGGCTTCTGTCATGGAGAAGCCATTGGCACACATTCCTAAGGCGGCTTGCACATGATTTTCGACTGCGCATTCCCTATAATAGCAAAACCTGGAAATAATCTAGGTGTCCATCAAATAAAATGTGGTTGAATAAACTATATTAAATCCATACTATGTGATACACTGTAATAGTTAAAATGAATCAGTATGATGTATAGATTTGACAGGAAAAGATGATTATTACTGATGAAAAGAGATGCAGAATAATATATGTGATATATTAAAAATATAAATGTTTAAAAAATTCACAGTAAACTATATTTTCTCTAAGTTCATATATATAAATCCCTAAAAAATCTGGAGTGTCATTCAATATAGCAAACTGAAGTAGAGTGGAGCCCCTTCTTTTATCACCTAGAATCTTCCTGGAAATCTGTATAAAATATTTCACAACATTTTCAACATTTTCTCTCCTTCTCCCTCTCCCTCTCCCTCATACACACATAAATACTCATAAAGGAAAATGCTCAGATATAAGAAGTAAAGAGGGATATTTTTAAAAGCCAGAAATGTAGGTGTACAAACTGAAGTTTAGCCCTGAGGTGAGGACACCAGGTATTAAATCTGGAGGTTTAAAATGATGTGGAATTAAATTTCTAGATGAGAATAACATGGACAGTGTGGGAGGGAGTGGTTATCAGATCCTGTTTAGCACAAGGGCATGGATATTGATTAACTTCAGACTTTGGTAATTCAAGCATACCTTATAAAAATTTAAGCATACCTCTGAAAGCAGAGAAGCAGAATTTTAAAACTTCCAAGCCACTGGGAGAGAGAAAAAGGGGCAGGGAATAAAGAAATCTGATCAATCAAATAAAAGGCAGAAAATGAGGTAAAAAGGAATAAATAAGGAAAAGGCATGGCAAACAGAAAGCACAAAGTAAGAGGATGGAAATATGTTAGTGTTCAAAATGAATATAAGTGGACTAACCTTGACAATTAAAAGACAAAGATGCTTAGGCTGGGATGTGGAGAAAAAAACAGTTATATACCAAGTAAGACTGTCTCAGACTGAAAATAAAAGAACAGAAAATGTTATGCCAGAGAAATGTAATTTAAAAAAGAATTTAAAAGCTGGAGTAGCTGTATCAAGATCTGGCAAAATAGATTTTGAGGCAAAAGCACTTATAAAGAGTGATGTTGCGTAATGATAAAAAATGACTAACCAGAAAGATATAAGAACCCTAAACTTGTACGCACCCAACAACCACCTCAAAATGTATAAAGCAAAACATTACTGAAATTACAAGGAAAAGCAGATACATTCGTAATCATAGAGGGAGATTTTTAATGTACTCTCTTTTATTTGTATGTCAAGCATGTGAAAAGTAAAATCGGTAAGGATAAAGATTTGCACAACACAGTTAACAAGCTTGAACTTATGAAGTTGTTTGGAACACTTTACAAAATCTAGAGAATAATCAATCTTTTCAAGCATCTATGGAATAGTTAAAAAAAATTACCGAGTAGTAGATCATGTAGGCCATATAATCTGATAACAATGAAAGAAAAATAGAAATCAATTACAGGTAGATTGCTAAAACACCCCCATTAATTTAGAAAATGAAACAAAAACAAAAGGACTATATTTTTAAAAGATATAGGAAGCAGTACTGAAAGAAAGTACTTTAAAAAGCTGAAAAATCAATGGTTAAGCATCCAATCTTAGTAGTTAGAAAAATAGAAACTAAGTAGACACAAAGGAAAATAATAAAAATAGAAGAAAATAATAGAAATCAATTAAATATAAAACAAATTAATAGTAGAGAAGATTTTAAAAGGCTCTAAAATGGTTCTTCACAAAGATTAATAAAATATACAGACTTCCAGCATGATTTATCAAGAAAAAGAGAAAGGACAAATAAACAATATTAATAGTGAAAAGGGGTCAGAGACAAAACTTCAAATGTAATAAATCACAGGAGGATACTACAAAGAAATTTATAACAATAAATTAAAATTTGAACTCATTCATAAATAAGTATACTTTGTAAAACTGATCCAAGAAGAGAGGATAAACCTGAACAGATCTTTAATCATTAATAAAATTATATCAATATTTTAGACTCTACCCACAAAAATAAAATTATTAGGTACGGATGATTTTATAAGTGAGTTTCCAAAATTTCTAGGAATAGCAAATCTTTCTCATTTACTCAAGTGGATAGAAAACAGGGAAAGTTCCTCAAAACATTTTATGAAGCTGGTACAACCTTAACACCAAAACAGACTAGGAGGCTACAAACTCTACATGTTATAAGACGGGCTTACTTATGAGCATAGGTGCAAAAATCCTAAATAAAATACTAAACAAACTGAGTAATGATAGGGCCACACCTTATAACAAGTAGCAATTATTTGAGGAATGCAGAGCTAGTTTAGTATTTTTAAATATTAATGTAATTAGCCCAATAATATATTAAAAGAGAAAAACTATATTATCATCTCAACAAATGTGGGGGAAAGCATGTGATAAAACTGAATGCTCATCTATGAAAAGTTACCTAGGGAAGAGATGATTCTATCTCGTCTTATAAGGAATAGTTATTGGTCGAAGGGTACAAACTTCAGCTATAAGATGAATAAGTTCTGAGATCTAATGTACAGTATGGTGACTGTCGTTAATAATATTGTACTGTACATTTGAAAATTACTAAGAGAGTAGATCAGGTGAAATCAGGTTTTAAAAAGATGTGAACAGTATGCTACTATTCATATAAACTTAAAACACACAAAAGAATTCTATATGTTGTTTATGGATGTTGTTTACAACTTATGTTGTAAGCATATGGGAATGATACCCCCAGACTTAAAGAGAGCAGTGTCCATGGTGGGAGGAGGGTACGAAAGGGATTGAGGTGGGGGGGACTCCCAAACTCTGATGATGGTAAAATGAATACTTGTTGTATTATGTTCTGTACTTTTTGTATATTTTAAATGTCATAATTAAAGATTCCTTTTTAAAGAAGATGCATTGGTTTAATATCCTCTAAACATTATCCTTGTCATACATTAACTAAAGATGATATGATTTTCTATTTGGGAAAGCTCAGATAATTAACTGAAAAATACTTAGAACTAATAAGAAACAGTGGTTATCCCTAGGGGTAGAATTATCGAGGTACTTTCACTTTCTAATCTTTCGAATTGTTTGAATTTTAAAATGATGAACATGTATTATTTTTATATTCAGAAAACAATAATGATATTTCCATTTTGAAAATTAAATAAAACGGAGGGGTAAAAAGTCAAAAAACTAATAAAGTTCAGTAAGGTAGCAGCTTATAAAATAAATGTGGCAGCAATAAAAACTTATAAAGCAATATTGGAATAAAAATACAATTCAAAAAAGCGACTCGAATTATTAAATAACCAAAAAAATGTGCAGACATATGAAGAGAACCATAAAATGTTACATAAAAGGAGACTTGAATAAATGAGAAAAGTACAAGAATGGGAAGAGCTGATATTCTGCAGATGTTCATTCTCCTCAATGCCTACATGCATACAACGCCACAGAAAGGAACTTGATCCAATCATTCTATCTTTAAATACCAGCACTTCAGGTTTAATGACAATTAATGAATATATTTCCATATCACTAAAATTTTGCAGCAGTTCTTAAACCTGAGCCACATGAATTCCTAGGGAGTCCAGGGGGTCCTTAAACTCACTGAAATTAAATGCAAACTTTTCTGAACGTGTGAAGTTTTCTGGGAGAGTACCCAAAGCTTTTAAGAGATCCCCAGGTGGCTCGTTCAGAAGAAAGACTAAGAACCGCTACTATTGATCTTCTTTTTTTTTTTTTTGGTAACAGCTCTATTGGATATAATTCACATACCATACAATTCACCCATTTAAAGTGTACAATTAAGTTTCTTTTGGTGTATTCAGAGTTGCACGACCATTACCGCAATCAATTTTAGAACATTTCATCACCCCAACAAGAAACCCAGACCCTTTAGCGATCATCACTCCATCGCCCTCAGCCCTCAGCAACTGCTAATGTACTTTCTGTCTCTATAGGTTTGCCTTTTCTGGACATTTCATATAAATAATGCAATATGTGGTTTACTCACTGTGACCGGTTTCTTACCCTTAGCATGGTGTTTTCGACATTCATCCATGTTGTAGCATGTATCAGTGCTTCCTTTTTTATGGCTGAATTATATTTCATTGCATAGATATATCACATTTTCTCTATTCATGCATCAGTTGAGGGACATTTGGGCTCTTTCCACCATTTGGCTATCGCGAATAATGCCGCTTTGAACATTTACCTAAATTTTTTTTCTGTGAGCCTATGACCAACAACCATCTGTATTTCCTTTTCCATCTATCATTTGTTTAGATTTGTATTTCTCAACCCTTTTCCATCATCAACCCCGTAAGGAGGAAATGCTAATTAATTTAATTATATTAATTATTTAGGAAATATTTTAATTATTGTCATTATAGAAATTTATAATAAATTTAGTTGTTCGATTAACCAATTAAACAATTAAGTTTAATTTCTTCCTAACAAAAGAAATTAAATACCAAGGAATAAAATTTATTCCTTAGAGTGGAACTTTGGAAGGTCACAAAGCATTGCAATATCTAGGATACTGTTCCCCCCAAGAAATAATTTTTGCCATATTACACTCACTGAAAATGCATGGTTTCAAGGCTTTGCACATTTCCACCATGAGATTGTCGTTCTCACTCTTCATTTTTTAGGAATGTTTCACTTGGCTCTTCCAGATATAAATTGCAAATAATCCCCCCAGTTTGCAGTTTCGTGGGATTTAGCTTCTGATGGTTTTTGCCTTACATATTTTTTTTAAAAATGTAGTCGAATTTGTCAATCTTTTTATGGCTTCTGGGTTTGGATAGTACTTAGAAAGAAAGGCCTTTGCCATTCCAAGATTATAAAAACATTGTTCTATGGCTCATGGTTTCATTTTCCACATTTAAATCTCGACCCACCTGAAATTTATTTTGGTGTAAGGTGTGAACTAGTGTGGATGAAAAAGGGGCCACATACTAAAAACCTGGCAAGTTCGGGGGAGGCCTGCAAGACGCACCTTATAAACTCAGAGACTGAAAGTAATCACACAGTCTGAACATAAAATTCCTAACTTAAAGTGGGTCATGGCAGGTAGTCACGTCCTAGGCCTGTAGCGTCCTTGACAAAAGTCAGCCTTTACCTTTAGTGAGCCTGTCTATTGTCTTCTGCATCAAAGATAACGGTATCTTTGAAATATCAGATTAATCTTTTCCAGACCCAAGACACAGAAAGCTTTATTGTTATTCTGTCTCCTGCACACCATTCCTGTGTGCTATTAATGTTAACCATTAACTACCTGTACCCACCAATGTAAAAGAAGCGTCTCCCCATTCTACTTTTTATCCAATCCCAGAGATTCCCCGCTCCTGCCTTTTGCTTTTTCCCATCCTCTTAATCTACCACCAATAGATTTTATGTAATCCTCCCTACATTTCTTCCTTTGACTCTAATGTATAAAATAAACTACAAAACTGCCATTGTCTAGAGCATTTTCTCAATCCATTGAGATTTTCCTTCCCAGCAACTGTTGTCAGTTTCACTCAAATAAACTCATAAAAATTCTCTACAGGTTTGGATGTTTCTTACGTCAGCATTAGTGATCCAACTTTTTCTCCCCCAGATGACTTTCCAATTATTTCAAGATAAATAATTGAATGATCAATCTTTTCTGCACTGATCTGCCTATATATGCTCTACTTATTATAGCCTTATATGTTTTATTATTTGGTGCCCTATTTCTCTCTAATTTCTTCACATTTCTAAACTTGGTTTCCTTATTTGGTTTGTTCATTTTTATCTGAAATTTAGAATCATCAGGTTTCGTTAAGAAAATGAAACTGTTGGCATTTTGATAAGATCCCATTACATTGTAAATTAATTTTAAAAGAACTGACATCTTTGGGTCTTCTACCCAAGAACATGAAGTATTTTTCCATTTTTTAAAGTCATTACTTGTGATCCTCAGTATTTCAAAATTTTATGCAAATATATATCACACTTTGCTTATTTTGATAAAGCACTGAGTATGTTAAGTATGAAGATTATTCTGATAAAGCACTGAGTATGTTAAGTACTTGATTCTTCTTTTAATTTTGTACCCAACCACATTACTGAACTATCTTATTTTAATAATGGTTTTTCAGTTGAGTCTCTTGGGTTTTACAGCTATAGAATTATATCATCTCATCTTATCAACTGCAAATAAAGATAATTTAATGTCCCATTTTCTTATTTTCATACCTCTAATATCTTTCTTTAATTACATTGGTTATTTCTTCCAGAACAATGCTAAATAATAGTCCAATAATGATATTGGACATTTCTGTTTTATCTTCACTTTAATGGGAATGCTTTTAGTGTTTTTCCCATTAAGCATAATGCTGGCTTATGGGTTGAGATGAATCTACTTTATATGTTAAAGAAATAACTATCTCTTCCTATTTTATTAAATGTTTTTAAAATTAAGAATAGATATTGAATTTTGTCAAATGCCTTTTCAGTGTTATGAAGATGATCTTATGATCTTTCTCCTTAGACCTATTAATATGATGAATTATAGTAATAGATATTTTCCCCACATTTTATTATGAAATTTTTCAAACATATACCAAAGTTGAAAGAATGTTACACTGAACAAGCATATATCTACCACCTACTTTCTACCATTAACATGTTACTATCCTGCCTTATCACACTGTGGGTCAAAGATTTTAAAAGATTTTAAGTGATTCTATTAGATTTTAAAATACTGAATCATTCTTGTGTTACTTAACACTTGTGTTTTAGGTTTGTTTTTAAGCACTGTTGTATTTTACTTACTACTATTTTAATTTGGACTTTGTATCAATATTCATCAATGTATGTATATATGATATGTACCTACATCTGTGTGTCTGTTTGCTTCACAAAAACAATTTGAACAGTGAAAAAAAAATTATTTAGACACCGAAACAGTTTCAGTAGCACTGAAATTATCTATCAAAAAAAAAAAAAAAACTGTTAGAATTCCCCTGTAAAACTGTTTGGGATGGGTTAATTTTCAAGAAGGTAGGTGAATCTTTAATAGCGCTTTCTATTATTTTCTCTATGGTAATTCATTTATTATTTCTTTCTCTTCTGGAGTCAGTTTTTATAAATAATTTTTTCTTAATAAAAGTATCAATTTCTTCTAGTTGTCAAATGTATTTGCATCAAGTTGAACAAAGTGTCTCTTACAATTGCCTCTGTATTTTCTGATTGTTATGATTGTGTATTTTTACTTTCTTATTTTTTTTATTAGTTTACCAAACCACTGATGTACTCATTTCCCTGCAAAGAACTAACATCTGGACTTAGTAGTGCTATTTTTTTTCCTAGTTTTTAATTTATTGGTGTCTGCTTTTCTCTTCATGATTTCTTTCTTCTGATTTTTAAAACTTTATTCTTTCTAATTTCTTGAGTTAAGCATAATGCATTTTTGTTCATTCTTTCCTAATTATTAATATATATATCAAAGGCTATGAGTTTTCCTCTGATTGCTGTTTTATCACTATCTCATAGACCCAAGAGCTAGGATTTTCACTATCACTAGTTTTTAAATACTTTGAAGTTTGGGGTTTGATTTCTTCTTGACCCAAGAGTTGGTTGAAAGTTCTAAATTTTACAAGCAGAAAACTTTTGCATTTGGGTATTATTAATTTTTAGTTTGACTACATTGTGACAGAGAATGTTGTCTCACTATTCTTATCTTTGTTTTCTTTTTAAATTAATATATGGTCAATTTTGTGAATCAACAGTATTTGAAAGGTATGTGCAATCAGTTTTAATGGTAAATCAGCGTATTTATATATTAGACTTACCTCATTATGTTTTTAGGTGTTTTATATTATTACTTTTTTATGTATATGTCATGAACTTAGGTGAATAAAAGCCTCCTACTACTAATTTGTCTCTGTTTCTTCTTATACCTCCTGTCGCTAAGTGCACAGATATACATAATGGTGTTTTCATTATGAATTGCAACATCTGACATTATAAATTGCTCACCTTTATATATCTTTTTTATGGGTGAAAATATCATTGAATCACAATTTCTTAGTTACATTATATCGCTAGGTATTGAGGTTTTCCTAATTTTTTTCGATGTAAAAGAATCATATTAATTTGAAAAGTGAAACGATATTTCATTGCTGTTTTGATTTGCATTTCTCAGTGTTAAGATCTAAGATTTTCTGATCATTTGCACTTATATATTAATGAATTATTAATGTTTATAATAGCTAATAACTAGAGATAAGCTAGATGTTCAACATCTAGGTCAGATTTATAAATGTCAATATATTAACATAATGAAATGATATAGTTGTTTACTGTACTTTACATACATTATACCATTGTATTCCTATAACAGTCCCATGAGGTCATTAATACCATTTTCAATTGATTCTAAGATTAAATTTTTATATATCGACATAGTTAAAATCGATTGCTTATGTGTTATAGTTTAATTGGCAGTGTTTTCTTTCTTTCTCAGAGGCAAATAAAAGGTAATTCCTACAATCAATGGCATATTAGATTTAATGGAATATGTTATTTCCCTTTCATAGATGATGTTAAGTAATTTGACAAATGTTAGCCAACTTAAAATGCCTAGCAGCATATACATCAAAATGCTAAAATAGTTCTCTCTAGGTGGGAAGATTATAATTTTTTCTCTTTTGCTCATCCATATTGTATGTTTTCTTCAATATACACGTATAACTTTTATAAAGAGAAAAAGTGAAATTGCTTTAAAAAAT
>CM053509.1:156272777-156298285 GCA_028627145.1 Eidolon dupreanum | reverse complement strand
GGGGGAGGGGTCTTTGTATTGGCTGCTGAAAATCTTACCCATGGGCTGGCAGGTTTTTGAACCAAAGCTCTGGTCCCAAGCACTGTTGAAATTGTCTGTTCTTTTTTGTATCAGATTTGGGATGGTAGGAGACTCTAAGGCACACCTAGAAAGTCCTTCGGCTTATTTTACAAAATGGGAGAGTTCTTACTGTGCTAGGTACTCTCATACCCGTCTCATCATTTTATCCAGAGCAATACGGTAGGTAAGTACTAATGTTATCCCATTTTACAGATAAGGACAGTGAAACTCAGAGAGGTTATAGTAACTACGTTTCCAAGGTCACCCAGCTAATGAGTGACAGAGCTAAGAGTCAAGGGCAAGCACATAGAGCTAACTGGCCAATCTCTTGATTTAAGTAAGAGCCACATAACATAAAATTAACCATTTAAAAGTGTACAATTGAGTGGCATGGAGTGCATTCACAATGTTATACAACCACCACCTCTGTCTAGTTCCCATTTTCATGATGTCAAAATAAAACCCCAAACCCATTCAGCAGTCACTCCACATTCCCTTTTAGCCATGCTCAAAACTCCCTCTTTGCTGGTGGCCCCGCTGCCATCGCAGTGGGGGGAGGGTTAGCCCTGTCACCTCCCTGCACCGCCCCCGTCCCCCCCCACCCCGCCATCTGCTTCAGGCGCTTCCCAACACTCCCCAGCAGCCTTGCCCCAGGCCAGCCGCCTCACCAGCACAGGGGAGAAGGCTTGCCCTGGTTAGTCCTGCTCCCTACAGGGACTCTGAAGCCTGGTGCCCTCACACTGTCCCCTCTCGCCTGGAGCCCCTCTCTGATGCCCTGTCCTAACTGCTAGTTGCCTGCCTCAGTTTCCTGCCCAGATCCAGCATTGCTCTTTCATGTAAGGCTGAAGTCCTGCTCAAGTGGGGTACAGGCTCTCTGCCCTTACTACCACCTCTGGGGTCGAAACGAGGAGTCTGAGGCTCCCTAAGACCATGCAGCTGGGAGCACAGCATCCACTTTTCCCAATCCTGGTCCCCTCTAGCCTGCGTCTCCCCTCTCTTCCTGGCCTGTGGCCCTGGGTCTTACAGAGCTCCCTCAGGGAGGTTCACTGTCTGGGAGACAGCCCCACCATATCCTCCCATTACCCAGGGTGCTTCAAGGTCAGCGGCTCTGAGTGGTCATTGAGCCTTATGCCGGGAGCCAGAGGATTTTGGTTGAAGTTCATCTTCTTTGAACATGTATACTTGGCAGCAATCCACGTGCCCCTTTGGAACCATTTGTCTCCACAGAGAGAGGCTTCTAGAGCTGAAACATTTTCAGTCTGACCTTGTTGCAGCCAGAGAGAAACCCTGTCTGACAAGCCCCCAGACAGGTCACCTGCTTATGTCTGGATTTAGTCCACATTAATGGCCACATAGTGGCCTGACATTAATGATGAGGAGACCTGAAGACCACTCCCATTAGCTGGCCTTGATGGCAGCATGGCTGATGGGCGTCTCTTTGCCCTCCCCTTCCCTGCTACCTGAGTCAGCCAGGTCTGCATCCCAGCTTGTGTAGGGTCAGTTACAACCCTGTCAACCAGACCGCAGGCTGGAAATGGAAGATCTGCCCGGGATTTCCGATGCTTAGAGGATGCAGTGAGTCCTGGAGAAATGGTGCTGGTTATCAGCATCACTATGGATGCCTCGTGCAGTGGTTAAGGGCAGGGCCCGGGCTCAGCCTAGTTGATCCGCTCATCCTGTCTTCAACTGTGTCACCTTGTGCACCTTTCCTGATGTCCCTTGGTTTCTGTAGAGTGTTCGTTCACACTTTTCAGAGTTATGAAGGCAAAAATGAGATGATATGTATGAGATGCCTGGTTCACAGTAAACTCAATAAATGCCAACTGCAGTGATTTAGGGTAAGCCGGCCTTGTAGGAGGCATTAATTATTATTATTATTATTATTATAGAACTGTGCATGCTGTCTGTGGGATTGCAGGGTACGTCTATGTATGCATATCTACAGGTTTATGTCCCTATAGCCTACGCTCGTGTCTTTATCCACTTGCCCTAAGTCGCCAGCCTATCACTGAGCCATTCTGTAGGGCTAGGGGTCAATCAGGGGAGATGCTGCCTTGGTTTAGCAAGGTCAGGATATGTCCCTGGGTGCCTGGGTGTGTGAGCAGACTGGAGAACGGCTGTGGGGACACATCTGTCGTGATGTCCCCATAGGTCTGTGTTTTTACGTATGTGACAGTCTGCTTGGGCTGACATAACGAAATTCCAGACTGAGTGGCCTGAACAACAGACATTTGTTTTCTCATGATTCTGGAGGCTAGAAGTCCATGATCTAGGTGCCAGCGAATCTGATTTCTTGTGAGAACTCTCTTCCTGGCTTGAAGATGGTCTCTTTCTCGCACCTTCTCACTGTGACCTCCCATGGCCTTCCCTCCACAGATGCAGAGAGAGAGATCTCTGGTGCCTCTTCCTTTTTTTTTTTTTTTTTTTTTTTTTTAAATAAGAGCGCCAGTCCTCTTATATTAGGGCCCCAGCCTTTTGACCTCATTTAGCCTTGATTACTACCCTAAAGGTCTTATCTCCAAATATAGCCACATTGAGGATTAGGCTTTTAATATATGAATTGGGAGGCTGGGGCACAATTCAGTCCCTAACAATGTGGGCCGTGTATGTGTGTGCACGCGCGCACGTGTTTGCTCGTGTGAATGCATATGCGTCTGTCTGCACATGTGTTTGTGTGTTTCTTCATGCAGCTGGGTTGGCGAGGAGCAGTGAGGAGTCACACCTGCCAATCACCCCCTCCCACCTGAGGCCAAGGCACCAACGGAATGAAGCGTGGGCTCCTCTCTGCCGATCAAGATCTATAAATAAAGTCATCTCCCTGGCATGTTCCACACCACACGCAGCTCTTTAATAAAATTGGCTGAGATTTGTGGATAAGCCTGAAGCAAAGTCAATGCTCGGTGTCAATCCCACGCTAAGAGGGGCCTTCAGGGGTCAAGCTGCTTCCTGGATATGATTCCATATCAAAGATATGTCAGCTGGGTGCTAACCAGCTCCTGAAGTGCAGGGAACCGCCAGGCCCTGACCAGGTTTCCATGGGGGTCCCCAGGCTGGGTGCCAGTGTGGTAAGTGCAGAGAGGGGAGGGGACACAGCTAGAACCACTTCCCAATGGGACTCAGCTCCTTCTCAGAGGCTTTGGGACTAACTTCCTCTTCCCTGTCTGAGCAGCAGGAAGGAGGGCGGGCAGCAGCTTTTTCCACAGATACTCTTCAAAACCTCCATCTTTCAGGTCTAGAAGAGGCATATTTTGAGGAGTGCAACCAGTGTCTTCCTAGGCCTCTCCTACTCCCCAGAGACTGCAAGGACCCTCTTCCCAAAGCCACATGCGCAGTCTTCCCAGGGCTCCCCCAAGCTCCCAGCTGATGGCTGGAATTACTGGGGTATATAGAGTACATGGGGGATTCTGTCCTCTCCAGGTCACTCGGGGAGGAAGAACATCTAATAGGCATGCTGGCCACACTTGGTGAGGCAGAAAGAGGGGAAATCAAAAGAAGTTTGGCTTAATTAAGTATCAGGGAAGATTTATGCAACTTCCTCTCCTTGTCATAAATATTAATGAGGGCAGCCAGCAGCCAGCTCCTGCAGCAACCACTAGTCCAGGAGCTGGTTGGGAGAGTTGAGAATGGGCCTGGGGGTGAGGAGGGCAGCAGCTGCCCCTTTAAACACACACACACACACACACACACACACACCCCTACGTGGGGCAGATGATGGATTAAATCCTCTGCCAAGCACTTGGCCAAGAGGTCCAAGAGAGGGAGCCAGCCCCTTCTTATCCCCTGGTAAGGCTGGGGTTTGGGACAAGGCTCCCCTCAGCCAGCCCTGTCCTTCCCCCTCTTGTGGCTGATCAGCTCCAGTCTTAGGGGAGGCATGAGTGACAGCGAGTGACAGGGTGGGAGTGTTTTGGGGTACCAAGAGGGGGCAGCACTGCAGGGTCAGGGGGTCTGGGAGTGGAGTTGGTGGTAGTGTGTGTGAGTGTGAATGAGGATTCCCATGAAAGAGCTGCATTAAGATGGAAAAACTGGGGTTGGGCACAGCAGGGCCGGAAGTCAGGGTGGGGGCAAGCAGGCTGTGATAGTGAGCAAAGTCTCACAGAGGGCAACTGTTAGGGCTCTCCAGAGAAACTGAACCAACAGAGACTGATTATAAGGAACAGGCTCACACAATTATGGAGACTGACAAGTCCTAGATCTGCAGTTGACAAGCTGGGGGCCCAAGAGAATTGATGGTATGGTTCCAACCCGAAAGGAGGCAGGCTAAAGAGCCAATGTTTCAGTTTGAGTCTGAAGGCAAGGAACACTTATGGCCTTCAGTCAGGCAAGAGGTTCTCCTTCACTTTGAGAGAACTGTCCTTTTATTTTTTGCTATTCAGGCCTTCAACTGATTGGATGAGGCCCACCCACTGTGAGAAAAGCAATCTGCTTTACTGAATCCACCATTCAAATGTTAACGTTATCTAAAACACCCTCACCGACATACCCAGAATAATGTTTGACTAACTATCTGGGCACCCCATGGCCCAGTCAAGTTGACATAAAATTAACCATCACAACAATCTTGGCTCAATCCAGCAGGGGAGCTCTGGGGACAGCTAGGTTATACCTGGTGTCCTGATCAGAGCAAGACTATTGGAGCACTTACCCCAACCCCAAACACCCTTGTTCATTGGTTAAGGTGCTTCAGGCTCATAGCTGCTTCAGGCACAAAGCCAGACAGGGGAAGCTGTCAGGAGTGGATGCTCTGGGATCCAAGCAGACAGAGATTCCAGCGGGTCTGCTTAGTGTAGCCCCATCTCCAGGCAGGGATCAGGGTGGCACAGAGAGGTTGAGAATGAGAGGAACAAGAACTATAGCTCCCTCTTACTCCTTTGGCAGATATTGACAGAGCAACCTGCTCTGAGCGAGACATAGTTTCTCCTAAGCCCTCTTCTCATCTGTGCCTCGTGCAAGCGCTCTGGGAACATGGCCTCACAAACCCCCAGCAACTCGCAGACTAAACTGCTGTTGTTGTCGCTATTACAGAGAAGCAGGGGGAGGCCCAGAGGGGTTTCCAAGTGGGAGTGAGAGGCTGGGACTAGAACCCAGTCCTCCTTGGCTCTACAGCCCGGTGTCCTGGACTTGGGCTCCACCCAGCAGTGGGTGCTGCCCCCTTGGCTGAGGACCCCGTTTCTGGGTATCTCTGCATCTGGGGTATGTCTCTCCAGCTCTTTTCGCAGAAAGATGGAAAACCCAGCTTCCAGACCCCCTCCCCTGACTACAGGGAGCTGGGGGTGGAAGATAGAGTTTAAGATGGGCTTATTAGTAGACTGAATAGACCTGAGGAAAGAATCTCTGAGCTTGAGGATACATCAACAGAAATCTCCAAAACTGAAAAGCAAAGAGAACAAAATTTAGAAAAAAAAAAAAAAAAGAATATCCATGGAATATGGTACAACTACAAAATTATAACATACACATAATGGGAATACCAGAAGGGGGGAAAAAGGAACAGAAAAAATATTTGAAAAAATAATGACTGAGATGTTCCCTATATTAATGTCAGGCACAAAACCACAGATTTAGGAAGCTCAAAGAACACCAAGTGTGATAAATGCTGATAAAAAACGCAAAAACCAAAAAACCCAACTATATATACCTCAACATATTATTTTCAAATCACAGAAAATCAAAGAAAAAGATATCTTGAAAGAAGCCAGAGGAATAAAATGTTCTACCTATAGAGGAACAAAGATAAGAATTACATCTAACTAACTGCTCCTCAGAAACCATGCCAGCAAGAAGATAATACAGTGAAATATTTAATGTATTAAGAGAAAAAAATCACCAACAAAGAATTATGTACCCTGTGAAATTATCCTTTAAAAGCGAAGGAGAGATAAAGTTTTTCAGACAACCAAAAATTGAGGAAATGTGTTGCCAGTGATCTCTGTCTTACAAAACATGTTAAAAGTTCTTTAGAGAGAAGGAAAATAATATAGTCCAGGAAAGGTAGGAAGTTACCTAGTGTATCAGTCAGCTGTTGCCACAATAATGCTACATAACAAACCACCTCCAAACTACAAGGCTTAAAATCCAGCCAACCATTCTTGTTTACACATCTATAGGTTACCTGGGCATTGGCTGATCTCATCTTGGTGTGGCTGGATTTGGACCCTAGCTGCAGGTAAGGACCAGGTGTGTTCTATGTGTTTCTCATCTTTTGGACCAGTAGACTAACTAGGATGTATTTTTCTCATGTTGATGGCAGAACTACATCAAGGCAAACACACTGCACAGCATATTTTAAACTTCCTCTCTTAAAACATCCACTCATATTTCATTGGTCAAGGTCAGTCACATGTATGAACCCCATGCCAAGGGGCAAGACATACACTCTGCCCAGTATGACATAACAAAGCTGTGGATGTCTAACTGTATCACAGAGTAGTAAAGATTTGGGTCCACAACTCGGCCTAAATCACCTTACCTTCCCTATTTCATTTGATGGAGCAGGTGGAATCTAAAGTCAACACTGAAGAGATTTAGCACAAAAATAATGTTTATAAATTTATATGTGAAAACCTTTAAAAATTAGTAAATTGAAGTCAATAATGATATTCTTAAAATCACCTTTCATGACAAAGTATGATTTATCCCACAATTTCAGGGATTAGTTATATGTAAGAAACCCAATGACATAACATATCCTATCAGAAGGACCAGTAAAAAAAAAAGAGTGATAGCCTCAATTAATGTAGAAAAGACATAGAATATCACTTGACACTCATTACTAATTTTTACAAACTCCTCAAAAAACAGGAATAAGAGACTATTTATTAACATAATAAAGACTACTTATCTTAAAACAACAGTAGAATTGTACTATGGAGGCACAGTAGACATATTCCCTATAAGATCAAGAGTAAACAAGCATTCACCATTTTTCTTCTTAATGCAATAAAATATACAAGCAGAGATGAGAAGTTCAACTATTAGAAAGGAGAATATGAGATCATCATTATTTACAGATGATACAAGTATATGCCTAGAAAATGTAAAAGTGTCGACTAAAAAACTCAGGATAAACAGTCAAATACAAGTTAATATTTGAAAATCAATAATTTTTCTATATGTTGGCAATAACTAGTTATCAGATATAATAGAAAATAGGTTTTACTCACAATAGCAATAAAAAGAAAATTTTAGCAACGACCATACAAAATTGTGCAGAAATTATATGCAAAGAATATGAAGAATAAAGAAGGAAGAAAGGAGGGGGTGTGGAAAGGGAGAGGAAGGAAGGAGAGAAGGACAGACGAAAGGTAGAAGAGCAGTATCTATAGTGAGAATTCTCCCTAGAAGTCCCCAGCAGACATCCATTTATATCTCATTGACCAGAATAGAGTCACAGTGCTGTCCCCAACTGTAAGGGAAGCTGGGAGAAAAATACTTTTTAAAAATAAGTGGACATAATACTTCCCTAAACAAACTTAAGATCCTATCAGTAAGAAAGGTTAACTATTATAGGTAAGCAGCAATGTCTGCCACAGAAAGCATCCAAGTCATTGTGAGCTGGAAGGGTAGGAAAGAGCCACCATCTAACTAAGGAGGTTAGAAGAATTGTCTATGTCTAATACGCTTTCATAAAAAAAAAAGAAAGAAAGAAAAAAAAAGAAAAAAAATGACTCGAGATAAATTTTTATTTTATACCAATTACCAATTCTCCATAGGATTTATGGAATTAAAAGTAAATAGGAAAAACCTAGAAGAATACATATGCAATAAAGAGCAAATCTAACGACTGAAAAGAAGGGATTTTCTGGGCTTGAAAGCTAAGGAATCACTGTCAAAGGAACATATTGATAAACATCACTAGAGTCAAATAATTCAATTCTATAAGTTAAAATCCCACTGATTAAGTTAAAAGGCAAACAACGAACTAAGGAAAGAATCAGGAAGGGTTATTATCCTTATTACATATCAATAAGGGAAAAATTAAGACCCCAGTAAAAAAGTGTTGGCAAAGGACCTGAGCCAGCAATTCATGAAATGTGCTATTTTGAATAAGTTGATAACCATTCAAAAATACCTTAATCATTTATTTTTTTCTAGGCAAAATATCTAAATCAGACTTGTAGAAAACTTGGAAAATGGAGAAGAGCATGAAGATAAAAATAAAAATCACTGTGCTTCAACAGCTGAGAGATGGGAGCTTTTGGTATGTGTCGCTCTGGATTTTTCCTCTCACAATTACCTTCTAAATATAGTTTGTTTTTGTCTATTGTCTTTCCTTTCTTATGATCTTTTTCTGATTGCCTTGCACTTCATTGTACCTTTGTCAGTTATTCCGCTAGCAGGGCATAGTGCTGCTCCCCTCAAAACTAGCCTTTCCCTGGGAAAAACAAGGGGAAGGTTGGATGTTGGGTAAGTAACTAGCAGCGTTTCCACAGGAAGCTCGATATGACTCTAGTTTAACTGCAGAGGAAGCTGTAAAAGGTAGAGGAGCACATGACAGTTGATAGGCATTTAGTGCCACTATCACTCAACGACATTGAAACCTAGCATTTTATGGTTTCGCTTTTATAGTTTTCATTCATTATGAGTGGTAAACAGTAAAAGTAAAACCCTTGAGAGTTTTATTCCTACTGGACTTACCCATACACAAGTAATAATTATAAATTTTGTGTGAAACATAAAAATCAACCACCAATAGCACTTGAAAGTGAACAGATTCAGCTTTTTCCCCCCAAATGGCTTGCTAATTGTCCCAACACCACTTGTTGAATAATTTTTGAACTATCTGCTCCCATTCTTAGATTCCAGTCTGTTCCATTATTTTGTGTGTCTACTTATGCATTAGTACCAAACTGCTTTAATATTATAGTTTTAAAATGCATTTTAAATAATTTTTGACAAAGGAGCTAAAAACACAATGGAGAAAGGAAAGCCTCTTCAATAAACGGTGCTGGGAAAATTGGAAAGCCACATGCAAAAGAAGGAAACTAGATTGCTACCTGTCATCGTACACCAAAATTAACCCAAAATGAATCAAAGACCTAAATATACGACCTGTAACAATAAATTGCATAAAAGAAAACATAAGAACTAAACTCATGGACCTTGGACTTAAAGAGGATTTTATGAATTTGACTTCAAAGGTAAGGGAAGTAAAAGCAAAAATAAATGAATGCAACTACATCAAACTAAAAAGCTTCCACACAGCAAAAGAAACCATCAATGAGACAGAGAGGCGACCAACTGAATGGGAGAAGATACTTGCAAACAATGCCTCTGTTGAGGGTCTAATATCCAAAATACAAAAAAAAAAAACTGATATAACTCAATAATAATAAAATCCAATTTAAAAAAAGGGCAGAGGACCTGAATAGACATTTCTCCCAAGAAGACATATAAACGGCCAACGGATATAAGAAAAGTTGCTCAACTTCATTAGCTATTAGGGAAATGCGAGTCAAACTACAATGAGATACCATCTCACACCTGTCAGAATAGCTTTCATTAATAAATCAAGAAACAACAAGTGTTGGTAAGGATGTGGAGAAAAGGGAACCCTCATACACTGCTGGTGGGAATGGAAATTGGTACAACCACTATGGAAAACAGTGTGGAGGTTCCTCAAAAAACTAAGAAAAGAATTACCATATGACCCAGCAATCTGTCTTCTGGGTATTTACCCCCAAATTTTGAAAACATTTATCCACAAAGATATATGCATGCCAGTGTTCATAGCAACATTATTCACGGTAGCCAAGACATGGAAACAACCAGTGTCCTTCGATAGATGACTGGATAAAGAAGTTCTGGTACATATATAACATGGAATATTACCCAGCCATAAGAAAAGATGAAATATTGCCATTTGCGACAACATGGATAGATCTTGAGATTATCAGGCTAAACAAAATAAGTCAGCTAGAAAAAGTTGAGAACCACATGATTTCACTTACATGTGGAATATAAATCAGAAAGTAACAAGCAAACAAGACAAACAGAGAGGCTTATGGACTCAAACAACAATTTAGTGGTTACCAAAGGGAGGGGCGAAGGGTGGGAGGTAGATAAGAATCAAAGGGGTCAAATACATGGTGACGGAAAGAAATTTAACTCTGGGTGGTGAACACACAATATATGGATGATGAATTATAGATTTATACACTAGAAACCTATATAATATTATTAACCAATGTCATCCCAATAAATTAAATAAAATGCATTTTTAATATCTAGTAGGGCAAATGTATTGATTATATATTGGTCTATAATAAACAAGCCAAAACCTATGGCTTCAAGCATCAACTTATTTGCTCATAGTCGACTATTAAAATGTGCAGGTACATTTTGCTGAACGGATTCTGAAATTAATGAATCTCTCTACCCTACTCGCAAACAACACAAGGACCTTAAAACATTTTAATTCGGATTACATGCTATTTGTAACGAGTATTTTCTCCTATCCATTTGTAATCCTCCCAAATTTGATATTATTCTTTTACTGTTTTATATAATAAACGTGTACTTGCATACCCACATGTTCACCATTTTCTTTGTTCATCACTCCTATCTACATCTTAAACTTTTCTTTTAGGGTCATTTATCTTTTGGGGGGAGGATTTTTTTCAGAGTGTTCTTTAGTGAAATAGTGTTAATATCAAGTCTCTGGGTATTCGTTTCCATTAAAATGTCTTTATTTGATAATATCTCTTCAAATATTTCCTTTCCCTCATTCTCTCCATTATCTCCTTCTGGTACTTTGAATAAATGTGTTTAGGTTTAATTTGTGGTGTGAAAATTGATCAGAACTCAGGTATTGTTAGGTTGGCCTCACATCAGCGAGGGCCCATCGGCTCTCATTTTGATCATTGGTTGGTTTCATTTCGGAAGTCCAGCTCGGAGGTTGAACATTCTGTCTCACATCTAATCCTCAGCCCTTCTCTGCTCTGGTCTAATCAGGGCAGGGGATGGGGACCAATGCATATAGGTTATGTTTCCCCACTTCCTGTGCCAGTGGGATTCCAGCTGGACAAGCCCAATGGGAAGTACTGGCAGGACGCTGGGGGGCCTCAGGAAGGGAATGGCAGGGGTGGCTTGTCCTCCCTTCTCCTTCAGATGTGTCTCCATCAGCAGCTGCACATTTTCCCTGACTCTAGCTGGATCCCAAACTCTGGCCTCCTCCTGGTGACGTCTGCCTTTGGTCTCTGGCGTCACACGCCTTCCGTGTCCCAGCCCTGTTGACAGCTTCTTGCTATGGCCAAGGTCTGGGTGGCTTCACTGTCTGCCGTTCAGCTTCTCAGTTCTTCTGTCACACCAGCAACCAGTTCCTGTATTAAATTCCTTCAGGTCGACAGAACCAGAGTGATTTCCTTTTCCTTCTGGACCTCAAGAAGTATTATACTGGTTTCGTTTTTAAAAAGAAAAGTCAAAAAATTCTTTCTCTATTCTCCAGAAAATATTTTAAAGCATTGATATTATCTGGTCTTAGCAGGTTTGAATGACCTCGCCTTTGAAATTATCTGGACCTCAAGCTTTTTGAAGTAGGAAACTAGAAAAATTTCTCAATTTCTCCCATGGTTGTTGATCTTTGTAGGTTTTAGGTTATTTCTAAAGCAGAAATATAAAGTAAATATCGGATCATCCTTTAAAAGATATGCTATATAGATACTATTGTTTTAAGGTAGACAATAAAAATGGTGAGGTTTTTTGTTTTGTTTTTAACAGTAGATTTGCCTGCTTCTGAATTTGGCTCAAGCCCAAAGTGTCTCAGGATTAAAAACTGGCATTAAAGACTCATACAGACAACCAGGAACCAAATAAACTAAGTTACAACAGTCTGTGGAATTTGAGACGTGAGTTGCGTTGGCATTAAGACGAATAGGAGAAAATTCTCTTAACCTGTAAGATTCTTAACCTCTTCTCTCCATAACACTTTCTCTCTCGCCTCCAACTGCTAATGGTATTTCTCCAATTCCGGGAGTAACTGTTAAGAGAATCATTACTATTTCTTGCTTCACATATATATATATATATATAAACCATCGTGATCACTTTGACCAGTACACAATCTCCTTTTAGATCATTAATTTATTCATGAATTCATTAAACATTTACTGAGTAAAGGCAGCGCCAGGCAATGTTCTAGACACTGGGGCTGCGGTGACAGCCACCTCAGACCCTGCCTCTGCCCTCATGGAATTTATGACCTTACAGGGAAGACTGGTGAGTGCTTGGAAGTCCAAGTCTCAGGTGCTGGGGTGGGGAAGTGGGTCAAGGCAGGCTTCCTTAAGAGAATGACATTTATGCTGACTTAAGGATGAGCATGAGTTGACCAGGCTGTGCTATGTGTATGAAGGTTATTTCAAGGAGAAAAAAGAACTTGATGGTGGTGTGTGTGTGTGTGTGTGTGTGGAGGGGATGTTTAATTGGAACACTGGTTTTCTCTCTGTCAGCTCTTTATTAAAAACATTTTTTAAATGAAAAACATCTTTTTAAGTAAAAAGACCGGGAAGAAAGGGAGGAAAGGATAGAAGGAGGGAGGGAGGGAAGGAGGGCTGAAGAAAGAGGAAGGAGGGAAGAAAGGAAAGGAAGGAGAGAGGAAAGAAGAAAGGGAAGGAAGGAGGGCCAAGAGTGAGAGACAGACAGACAGACAAACAGACAAAGACAGAGAGTAGGGTGCAGACCAACACCACCCTCCTTTCTGCAGCTGACACAATTCTTGCCATCAGATTTAACTGTGTGCCTTTGGCCAGGTGACCAGACTTCTCCGAGCCTCAGTTTCCTCCTGCCTGTAAGAGGTTCGTGGTAGCATCCCAAGCACCCCATGGGGCCCTCATGACCAGGGAACAGAGCAAGTTTGTGAAAGTGCCTTAGAGCTGAGAACGCATCACCTCCACGTACAGGAACAATTTTTTTTTTTTTTTTTTTTACAGCTATTTATATTTGTCAGCCGGATTTCCATGAAGAACTACTTGGGAACCGTAGCGAGAGAGTTAGCCATCTAAGGCTCCCCAAAGCCAGACATCCAGGGACCTGGGCCCAAGGTGGGGAGACCCCCACCCAGGGCTCCCGCTCCGCCCCCACTCCACCCTCAGCATTCACAGCCTTCCCCACTCCTTATATGAATGAGGTGATCTTTCGGCTGCCCTTTGTCTTGGAAAAAAATTAATTCTCATTTGCATTACCTCGTCTAAATGTCACCCACCGATATTTTGTTAGACATTAGCTGCGCTGGCAGGGAGGGCCGCGGGGTAATTGTGTTCTGCCTGGTGCTGGGATTTACATAATTTCAGACAGCAATTAAAGAATCCTGGGGAATTTTTTTTTTCTCTCTTCCAACCTCTCCTACAAAGAAAGTGTTCGTTTACATTAAGCGCTCAGCTCCTCGCTGTTCATTTGCATAAAATTAAAGGTTTTTGTGTTCCCGAACAGCAGGGTAACATTTAAAATTCCGTTTTAAAAAGCTCACCTTACAATAATAAAATGTTAATATCATTTCATAGGCAATGCAAGGTTGCCAGATGCCTTTCACTTCCAACTTGTATCCATTGCTAACCGTTTCTTCCTCTCTTTCTCTCTCCATCTCTCTTCCCTCCTTGCTCAGTCTTCATCCATCTCTATCCTTTCCCCAAGTCTCCTCCTTGGCCTCATCCTGTCTCCTTGACCACTCCTTTCTCTCTTCTCCCCTTGTGATTTCTCTAAATGTAATTCAAAGGTCCTCAACCCTCACCAGCCTGAGGCCGTGAAGCGAAGTCAAGTTTTCACATTATTCCCGTGATCATCCTGTGAATAATGACTCCAAGCTCAGCGGCCAGGTTGCCAGGAGCTCCTGTTTCTACACTGATCCAAAGTCACCCCCCAGCCAGCCCCGCATCCCTTACGTCCCGGACTCCCCCAAAGCCAGAGTCCATCCTGGTTACTCTCACCTCCTCCATGAAGCCTGTGAACTGCCCCAGTCAGTCACTGTGGGTGCCTGTGATGCCTCATGAAGGCCACTCCTTAGCCATTGCTGCAGCATCCCAAGGTGGCCTGGGCCCCCAAGCATTCCTCCGCTTCACTCATTCCTGCCTTCATTCTCTCTCAGTGTCCAACAGCATCGAGATGATCAAGTGAAAAGATGCTGACGGTAGGGACCCCTGCATAGAACCCCTCTCCCCTCTCACTGTCCAGCCTGGGCAGAGTCTAGGCTAGTGGACAGGTTTGCCTCAGGCCCTGTCGGTTTTGTCTGCCATCTGGACTCCCTCAGTCCACCCAGCCCATCGGACATAGATTAAGAACATCAAAACTCCAAGAGGAGAGACAAAGGGGAGAGGGGAGGTGCCCCTGAGTCTTCTTTCCTCTGAGCATCCAGGAACACTGTGTCAGTTTTGTTTACCTGGAGAGGCAAAGGCTTCACCTCATTATCCAATTGTCTAATCCCAGCTGGCACTGGTTTCCAGGTAGAGATAAAAGATATAGACGAAGGGCCTTGGCCAGAAATATGAAGGAAGAACCAGTTTTCTCACACAGAGAAGAGATTACTACCTAGAGGGAAGAGAGAAGAGGCAGAAACAGAGGTCTGTGGGGCCCGGGTGGAAGAGGATGGGCCTCACCAATGGTGGAGTGACAAGGGAAACCCACAGGGAGGCAGCTGTGTGTGCTGAGGTGAGGTTTCCCACACTCCATGCATCACCCCAAAGAAGGTAAGGGTCGGAGTAAAAACTATAGAAAGATGAAATCCACCCTGCCCCCCGCCACCATAGCCCACGGATTGAGAGCTCAGAATCACGACTGATGCTGAGATACGGAAAAATAGAGTTTTATTTATTGCATACCATAGTTTTAGAACTGATATTCATATTCACAACAAATAATTTTTTTTTAATGTGCTTGAGGCTCTAAGGGATGTTGGGTTATTAAGTAGACAGTTGGGTACAGTCATTCCAGCAGCGAGATCAGCATGTATAAAGGTTCTGAAGAGGAAAGAAGTGTAGCTTGCTGAAGATCTGAAAGAAGGCTGGGCATACGGGACACAGAAAGCAAGGTGAGAGGCATGCAAAGTATGGCCCCTACACAGCGGGAAAAGTAATTGATAGCAACTGTCTCTGTGGAAACCCAGACATCAGGCTTACTAAACAAAGGCTTCCAATTAGCTATTTGAGGCGAGACCAAAGAGCTCAAGGACATCGTCGCCAAAAGAACTAAAGGAAACCATGCGAATTACGCCTCACCAAACAGAGAATACCAAGAGAGACGTAGAAGTTAAAAAAGGAAAACCAAATAGAACACCTGGAGTTGAGAAGTACAATAACTCAAATGAAACATTCACTAGAGGGGATCAGTAGCAGATTGGGCTGGGCAAAAGAAAGAATCAGCGAATTTGAAAACAGGTCAGTTGAGATTATTCATCCTAAGAAATAGAAAGAAAAAAAAAAGAATGAAGATAAACGATTGGAGCCCAAGAGACCTGTGAGACACCATCAGGCCCATCGACAAATGCATATGGGGATCCAGAAGGAGAGCAGAGATCGAAAGGGCAAAAAGAATATCTGAAGAAATTAGGGCCAGAAACTTCCCATATTTGAGGGAAAAACATGAATCTACACAAGAAGCTCAAAGAACTTCCATTAGGATAAACGCAAAGAGATCTACATACTTAGCATAATGTTTTATGCTAAGAGCGACAGATCATATCAAACTGTAGAAAGACAAAGACGAAGAGAGAATCCTGAAAGCAGCAAGAGAGATGTGAATAGTGAAATACAAGGGTTCTTCAATAATATGAACAACCAACTTCTCATCAGAAATCATGGAAGTTAGGAGGCGGTGGAGGAAATATTTAAAGTTCTCAGAGGAGAAAACTGTCAGCCAAGAATTCTATGTTCAGCAAAACTGTGCTTCAAAAGTGAAGGAAAAATTAAGAATACCAAAGCCATTCAAAGGGGGAAAGAAGAGCCCCTTCAACCAATGGTACTGGGACTATTGCAAAGGAATGAAATTGGACCCCTATTTCACACTATATATAAAAACTAACTCAAAGTAGGTTAAAGACCTAAATGTAACAGCTAAAACTACAAAAACTAAAACTGTTTTTTTTTTTAAAAGAAGACATAGATGTAAATCTTCATGATTTCATGGATTAGGCAATGGTTTCTTAACTATGACCCCAAAAGGACAAATGAAAGAAAAAATACATAACAGGAACCTCATCAAAATTAAAAACTTTCATGGATCAAAGGACATTATCAGGAAAGTGAAAAATATACCTATAAAATTGAAGAAAATATGAAAAAATCATATATCTGAAAGAAGTTGAGTATTCAGAATATAGAGAACTCTCGCAACTCAACAACAAAAAGGTAAACAATTCAATTTAAAAATAGGCGAAGAACTTGAATAAATGTTTCTCCAAAGAAGATAAACAAATAGCCAATGATCCCAGGAAAATATACTCAATTTCATTTGTTATCAGAGAAATAAAAACCATAACCACAATGAGATACCACTTCACACTCATTGAAATGGCTATTAATAATAATTTTTTTTAACAGAACGTAAGTGTTGGCAAGGATGTAAAGTAATTAGAACTCTAACACATTGCCAGTAGAAATGTGTAACGGTCCCACTGCTGTGAAAAACAGTTTGACGGTTCCTCCAAAAGCATAGAGTTACCATATGACCCAGCAGTTTCACTTTTAGATATATACTACAGAGAATTAAAAATTATGTTCACACACAAACTTATACACCAAAGTTCATAATAGCCATATTCATAATAGCTAAAAAGTAGAAACAACCCAAATATCTCAGAACTGATAAGTGAGTAAATGAATTGTGGTATATCCATACAATAGAATGGTATTCGGCCATAAAAAGGAATGAAGTTCTGATACGTGCTACAACATGGATGAAACCCGAAAACATTATGCTAAGTATAAGAACTAAAGGCCACATATTGCATAATTCCATTTATGTGAAATGTCCAGAACAGGCAAAGCTACAGAGACAGAAAATAATATAGTGGTTGCCAGGATCTGGGGGGGAAGGAGAGTGGGGGACAACTGTTTAACAGATACAAGGTTTCTTTTTAGGGTGATGAAAAGGTTCTGGAAGGAGATGGTGGTGATGGTTGTACGACATTGCGAATATACTAAAAACCTCTTAACTTCAAAATGATTTTTATACCACTGAGAGAGCATGACGATATGACAAAGTAAATGAGGCAAAATAAGAATAAATCGGAAATGGGTACATAGGTTCCTTTGTACTATTCTCACAATTCGTCTGTAAATGTGAAATTATTTTTTAAAATAAAGGTTTAAAATGATAAATAAATGTACAACTCAATAAATACAGTGACCATCAGGAGGAGTCTGGGGCCTGGGAGAAACTCATGACTCTGGGTAGATTTCTTTCTACCCAGATACACAGAAAAAGAGGCAGTGGGGTGAGTGAGGCGGGAGGGGTGTGTGGGCCTGGCCTGTGGACTGCCGTGTGGGTTCAGTAACACACACATCCTGGAGGACTCAGTGTGACGGAGCAGGTACAATGCCAGGCCCAGCACCTGGCCTGTGGTTAAGAACTCAATAAATAATTACAGTTATTATGACAATTACATAATGCTTATACAGTATCCTCACTTAAAGTCATCAATAGGCTCTGCGACTTAGAGTGGTACAATGTATAATGAAACCAATCTTACCATAGGCTAATTGATATGAACAAGAGTTAAGTTCCTATGGCATCTCACCAACATTATAACAAAATATCTAAGGTCTTGCTATTCTATTCACACCCGGCACTATTGTAGCAATTTTGCAAGTAGCAATTCATTTAATCCTCATCAAAAAAAAAAAAAAAAAAAAAAACCACCTTATTAGGAACTGCTGTCATCAAAGTCTCTTTATGATGAGGAAACTGAGGCACAGAGAGGTTAGCAACTTGCCCAAGGTCACAGAGCTTGTAAGTGGTGGAACTGGGATTTGAGCCCAGGAGGTGTGGTTCCAGAGGCCTCTATACAATGATGCGACGCTTCCCTAAATGACCACGTGGCTCATCCCTGATGCTTCTTAGTTTCTTTATTTTGATATTATAGCTTCATAGTTGGAATTCTACTCCACTAGCCTCCCAAGCTCCAGAATCTCACACGATAGTCTCTGAGTTCTCACATCTCTGTTCGGAAGGAATGAGTCTGAGCAGGGACACCGATGGGGGGTCCTCCGTAGGGATGGAGCCTGTGGGGACAGAGGAGGCTGGGACTCCTCTGGGAATGTGGAGGCCAGTTCCTCTCACAGATGCACCAGTACTGGGCTGGGGCAGCCCTCCTGGGAGGAATGCGGGGCAGCAGGGAAGCACCAGGGCTGGGCTGGGTGGGCTGGGCTCAGTGAGTGGCAAATATTTATGTCTCTCCAAAATTCAAAGGTTAAAACCTAACCCCCAAAGCAACAGCATTAGGAGGTGGGGCCTTTAGGAGGTGATTAGTTCATGTGGGTGAAACGCTCATGAATGGGATTAGTGCTCTTAGGAAAGCAGCCGGGAAAAGCTCCCTGGCCTTTTCCGCCATGAGAGGACACAACGAGAAGTCAGCAGTCTGCAACCTGGAAGAGGGCTCTCGCCAGAATCCAAAACTGCTGGCACCTTATCTTGGACTTTCAGCCTCCAGAACTGTGAGCAATAAATTTTTGCTGTTTATACGCCACCCGGCCTACAGTGTTTTGTTAGAGCAGCCTGGATGGACTAAGACAGTGGACTGGCTCCAGCTGAACTTGGCTGGCAGGGCTGGTGGGCTGGGAGGTCAAGGGCTGACACAACCTGAACACCAGTGCTTATAGAAACAACAGTTACTCATTATTTTGAGCATTTATTCAGTGCCCAGCTCCACATTAAGGGGTTTTTTTCCTGCATCATCACATTTAACTAATTTCTCATTAACCTATTATTATGCCCACTTTACAACTGAGAAAGCTGAGGCTCAGGGACATCACCTTGCTCACTCAGGGTCACCAGGCACATAAGAAGCTAAGCAGGACCCCAGGCTCCTAGCTCCTCCCTGGTCCCCTGCCCTGCCCATCACAGAGCCAACACATGCTTTATGAATCCACTAACCAGGGTGGATGGAATGTTTGACGAGAGGTCACTCAGGGCATCAGACCTTATGGCCTCAGACTAGACTCTCCCCATTGAGGTTGGCAAGGTCAGATGGCAACGCAAAAGCCAGGGGACTCTGCAGAAACTGTCCCCTCTCTCTGGCATGGCTGGCAGAAGGGCGGGGTAGGAATTTTCCGCCCCTGGGTGGAAGGCAGGAACCCTGCTCAGGTGCCCCCAAAGTTCGCAGCCATGGGGTTCTGGCCCAGCCCCTGACGGCTGCCTCTGTGCCTGTTCTCATGTTGGCTCCTCACACCCTCTGGCTCAGAACCAACAGCCCCTCATTAGCCCCATTAAGCACTCGTTTTAGCCGCATAGTTCTTGGGAGTAAGTGTGTGCTTGGAACACACAGGGATTTATTACATTTGCAGAAATAACACTTATGTAGACAAGTTCCCAGGGAGAAACTTGAAGGCACAAGGAGGGCGGTCGGCAGCCCCGCCCACCTGCCCCGGCAAGCCTGCCCCTTCCCCATTTCCAGCGGCTGCCTGGGACATCGACTGCACAAAGTCCCTTCCTGCTCCTTCTCCTAGCTTCCCCCTACCTTTGCTGGCCTCTGCCACACACAGCCCCTGAAGTCTCCACTATGAGGGATCAGTCATGCCAGTCAAGGCCAAGGTCAAGGGCTTTTCTGCACCCAATAGTGGGTCAATTGTGGTGTTCCACCTGGAGCATTCAACCTGCAGACTACTGGGCTCCCGTAGGCCCCTCTTCTGGCCGTGTTAGCCAGTCCTCAGGCTTGGTACCTGCCTGTAAGATTTGCTGACTGTGTGTGTGCAGTCACACATCTTTCACCTCCAAGGACAGGGGCTCTAGCCATGATGCCTTCTCGTCCTCTAAACACAGTCTGGGCAACCCAGTGCTGTAATCGGATTTCCTAATATTTTTACTGCTCCATTTGCAAGTAGCCTCCACCCACCAGCCACAGAATGCTTCCTGGCCCCTGTCGGCATGACCCCAGAACCAGAACTGGACACCACATTTACTGGCTATGTAGTTACACAAAAGCCTATCCAAAATGGGCTACCAGACTAACCGAAAGTTCTCCCAATGGCCAAAGCAGGAACAATTTAAGCAAAAAAAATAAAAATAAATTAAAAAGTATTGGATTACAACCCAAAGCAAATAACAGTCATGAGCCCATTGTGATACAATTTGTTAACGATTGAATTAACAAATGAGAGAAAAGAAACAAACCTCCTATGTGGAAGAATTCCAAATAATTTATGTAGACACCCTGCCCTCTGGGAAATGAAGAAAAACTCCCACTCCATAGGTGTGGGCTGTGCAGTGACTTCCTTCTCAAGAGGACAATATGCAAAAGGAGAAGAAGAGTAACCTCGCAGTGGATACACCTGACCACACACCTCAGCCAGGTGATCAAGGTCAACCTCAGCCGTGATCAGTCATGTGGATAGTATGTGCCCGTGATGTGACGTGGTAAAGACGGCACTTTACCTCCGCGATCTTCCTCCATAGCCCCAGTCTAATCATGAGAAAAGCACCCAACAGATCCCAACAGAGGGACATTCTACAAAACACGTGACCAGTACTCCTCAAAACAGTCAAGGTCACCAAAACCAAGAGAAGTCTGAGCATGTGTCACGGCCTAAGGAGACATGACGACTAAATGTAATGTGGGATCCTGGATGGGGTCCTGGAACGGAAGAAGGACACTATGTGAAAACTAAGGAAATATGAATAAAGTATGGACTTTAGTTAATAATTATGGACTAATGTTGGTTCATTAATTGTGACAAATGTACCATATTAATGTAAGAGGCTAATCATAGGGGGAAGGGTGTGGGGTATGCAGGAACTCTCTGTATTCTCAATTTTTCTGAGAGTCTAAGACTGTTCTAAAACAAAACATTATTAAAAAACACGATTGGCTCCCGAGTCCCCTGGGAGCTGGCCCCTCTCCGCTCCGCCACGTACCCCTGACCCCAGCTGTGTGAACAGTGCTCCTATGAGCTCTCTCCTCCAACATGCTCCTTGCCACGCCGTGGGGCCCCTCTGCTCATCTCCCGCGACCTTCTGTGTTGACTCTGCTCCCAGCTTGTGTCTTCCTGGCTCTCCTCATCCCTAGATTTGGCCACGTCACAGAGCGCTCCTGGTTCACTCGCTGCTGTTCTGGTCATCACTACTGTGCACCCTCTTCCGGCCTCCGTGCTATGGTTGCCCCACAGTCCCTCAGGGCTCCCCCCGGGCCCCTCGCCTCCCACTCTCCCTGTGAGTCATCCCCCACACAGAGGCTGGGGTTCTAGGGGTGCCTCTCTCTCCAGCATGGATGGCTTCGTGGCCTCAAAGTCATGTGTCCATCTCCTTGTTCTGGGGGCATTTCCGTACGGAGGTCAGCTATGCATCTCATCGACTGTCCAAAACTGATGTGTTCATCTTCCCCAAGCCTTCTCCTCCTCTGTCCTCTGCCTCAAAGAGTGGCATTGCCATCCAGCCTGGGGGCCCAAGGCTGAGCCCTGCACGTGGCCTTGGGCTCCTTCATCCCCCACCTGTGGCATCCCATCTGCTCCTGGCTATTCGAAAGCTAGCCCCTTAATGCCAGTTTCAGATGCTTTATCGACCCCCGTGTCACCTCCCTGTTGGTGCCACTTTCACCACTCGCCTGGATGTCCACTCCAGTCTCCTTGCTATCTCCCTGACCCCAGCCTCCTCCATTTAATCTGTGCCCTACAGAGCAGTCAGGGTGGTGATTGTAAACTGCCCGTCTGACCGCACAGCCATCTGCTGGCAATGCTAGTTGATCTCAAATGTCTCGAACTGGCACCCACGACCCTTCGCTCTCTCCTCACCTGCTGCTTCTACCTGAATACCATCTCCACTTGTCACTTGCCCGTGCTGCTCCCTCAGTCTGGAAGGCTCTTCCTCCTCTTGTTCTCTAATACCTGGTGGTCCTTCGGGGCTGAGTGGAGGGAGCAGCTCTTCCAGGAACTTCCTCTTACCTGCTGGCTGACCTGGTGCCTCCTCTGTCCCCAGGACACCGTGTACCTTACCTGCTGAAGAACCCGTCCCAGAAAGCAGGCATCATCTGTTCACAGTCAGCATCCGCCTCTTGCTCATTCCCTCAGCCTACCAGCCCCTCCAAGGTGAAGACTGTGTCCCATGTATCCCTGTCCCCTCCAGGGCTCACTGGAGGTACTCAAAGCTGGGATAACAGCGAACACTGATAGAGCACCTACTGTATGCCCCCCACAACGCCAAGCGCTTTATGGGTAATTTCTTCATGTTTATCTCTCACAATAACCAGTGAGGGCAGCTCCTCCACCATAAAGGGAATCAAGGCACAGATGATTTAAGCAACTTGCTTAAGGTCACACAGCTGAAGTCATGGAGCTGAAATGGGAACCAAAGTTCTAACTCCATCACTTGTCCTTTTTACATTTTAATTTTGTTCCCTGTTCCCCTTTCTGCCTAGCAATTTAGTGACCCATGCCAACAGCTTTCATCCATAATATTGCTTTATGGGTCCATAGCATTCCATCATATTAACGCAAGATAATTTGCTTAGCTGATCCTATTATTAGTACATGTCCAGTTGTTATTTTTTTTCAAATGGTTAACCAATTATCCCAGCACTACTCATTAAGTAATTCATGTTTTTTCCTACTGATTTGAAAGCTACTTTTATCATATAACAGTTATATAGACTCGAATTCTTTTCTTATGTTGGCTCATTTGTTTAACTGTGTGCCCATTTATACGGTTTTGAGTGATCATACCTTTATGATGTATTTTCATTCATTCATTCATTCATTCACGTATTCATTCATTCGCCCACTCACTCACTTAATCAACAAATAGGTTGAGTAGTTCTGTGGACCAGGTGCTGTTCTAGAAACTGTGAATCAACAGTGGACAACGGAGCAGTGAGCAACATTGCCCTCCCGGTACTCGCATTTTAATATCTGACCTTGGAAATGGCTCACATCTCGATCAATTTTATTTATTAAGCTGTTCTGAGGCGTTCTTGCCTATTTATAATTCCCAATGAACTGATGTTGGCAAGTAAGAAAATACATTTGGGATTTAATCGGCACTGAATTAAATGTATGGATTAATCTTAATGGAATTGACAATTTTTAATCTTCTTTTCCATGAACACAGCAGGCGTTTCCACATAGTCAATTCTTATTTTTATGTTAAGTTTAGTCTCACGCATTTATTGCTAAGTTCGTTGCTAAGTACTTTATATTTTTGTTGCCATTGTGAATGTCATCTTTTTCCCATCACATATTTTAGATGATTAATGCTGGTACATAGGAAATGTATTGATTTTGGAATATTCCTTTTAAGTCAGCATCTTACTGAATTCCCTGATTAATTGTAATAGTTTCTAGTTGAGCTTTCAGATTTCCTAGGTAAATAAGCATGTGATATGTGGAAAATAATTTTGTTCCCTACTCTCTTGTAGTTTTACCATTTATTCTTTTTTCTTTTACTTTCTGTTGCATTGACCAGTGCAAGATTTCCAAGATGTGCTGGTAAATGTTTAACAACCGGCTCTCTAGAGGAAGTAACCCTGATTTGTAGCATTTGCCAATTTCCACAGTGTAGTACTTTCACCATGGTCAATTTCAAGCTACCAATATGATGTCGCTGGACTTGCTGGGAAGAGATGCAAATGTTTGCTCTCATGAGCCAGTGTAAGCTAGCTCGAGTGCACACCTGAATAGAACACTAGACCCATGAGATGGTCTATGGAGTAGAAAATACCATGGTCAAAAATAAAAATCGGAAGCGTTGCACATATCAATAAATATCCACGTCCACCAGGTTACACCGTACATTAGCATACTAAAGGCTCTGAGACATAGAACATTGCCAAGGAATGGTTAAATCCCAGTTTGCAGCATTTGTCAGTTTCCATGGTGTAAATACTCCCACCATAGTCGATTGCAAGCTACCAACACGATGTCACTGGACACAATGAGAAGAGATGCACACCTCTCTTGATGCCATAAAAAAATTCATGGTCCCCAACCTCAGATAGTTTCACATCTTTGCCTAGCAATTCTTCCATATTTCCCTGGTCAGCTCTCCCTCCTAGTCTGTACTCTTGTCAACTTTCTCTGCTCTTCTCAAACTGCCCACCTCATCATCATCCCCTCCTCCTTAGCTGGTGATGTCCCAGCTTCCTGCCATAGAACCTACTGGCTTATCTCCATCAGCGTCCATCATTGCCTCCTCCCTTCCTGCATGATGGAGGGAACTGGGGCTTCCTCCTAGAGAAACTAATCCCACCCGATACCAGTGCTGTAGCCCCTGGCCCCTTCCACCTCTGGGGGTCCAAGCCAACCAATTAGCCCTCCCCACTCCTTCCCACTCTGCTGGAGCACACTCACCAACATTCGAAGATGCTCAAATCTCTCCAATCCTGAGAACAAGCAAACAAGAACAACTCCTCACCTTCAACCCTTCTGTAGCTTGCTACCAAACCTCACGGACAGTATTCCCCAAGCACTGTCTGCTCTGCTCTCTTTTTTCCCACGGATTTCTCAACGCACTACAATCTGGCTTCTTCTCCCAGCTCTCTAGGGAAACAACTGACAGTAAGGTCTCCAGTGATCCTACCGATGCTAAATCCCATAGACGTGTCTTTGCCCTGAATCTTCCTGACGTGGCGGCAGCTTTGCCTCCACTCACGACTCGCTCCTCTGCGAACTGTTCCTCCTGGCTGTCAGGATTCTGTACTCCTGGGTTTCCTCCTGCCTCTCACTCTGCTCGGGCTCCTTCCCTGGTCCCCCTTCCAGCCCTCTGGATGTGCCTCAGGGTCCCACCTGGTTTCCCTTTCCCATCGACGACGTATGCTCTTTCTTCCCTAGCGTCGTCCATCTTCACCCCTACACTCTGGACTCCCACATCTCCCCAAAGCCAGGCCAAACATTTGAAAATGGTACCCGGTGGGCCTCTGGGGAGAAATAATTATCAGGATAATGGAGACAGGGACAGCGGGATGGTCAGCCAAAGTCTAGAGCAATGAGATTTATGGTTTGGGAACAAAACAAGGCCCCTGGGTGCCCACATCACATTGTCTGGCCTCCGCCTAAGACTACGGGTTGGTGGAGACAGGTTTTTTGGGGTGTGAACCAAGGATGAACATTCAATTGTTCTCTGACTCATCACCTAGGAAACCGACTCCAAACTCACTGCTGCCCCCAGGTCGTATTTTGGGGTCCTAATACGGTTATGCTCTCCTCCTCCCCATTAGTGACAGCAGCCAAGAGAGGAACAATACGGAAGAGGAGCCCAGGGTCAGCCCTGGTGGCAGCAGCTGGCCGTTAGCCACCCATGCAGTAGCAGCTGTGCCCTGGGCCCGC
>CM053509.1:156256380-156272277 GCA_028627145.1 Eidolon dupreanum | reverse complement strand
AAAGTTTCAGTTTGAGACCAGAGGCAGGGAAGAAAAAAAAAAAAAAACAATGTCCCAGCTCAAGGCAGTCAGGCATGAGTTCCCTCTTACTCAGAGGAGGATCGGACTTTTTCTTCTATTTGGATCTTCAACTGATTGGACGAGGCCCACCCATATTGGGGAGGACAATCTGCTTTATTCAGTCCACCAATTCAAATATTAATCTCATCCAAAATACCCCCAGAGACATGCCCAAAATAATGGTCGACCAAATATCTGGACACCTCATGCCCAGTCCAGGTGACACATATACACCATCACACCAGTCTTAAATAAACTACGTGAAACTACATGAAAATAAGAGGTACTTTTTTCCAACTCTTTCGAGGAGGCTAGTAATAACTCAATTCAAAACAACAGACGACAGTATGATAAAGAAAAATATGACTTTATGTCATGAACGTGGAGGCAAAAATCCTGAATGAAATATCCATAGACGAAATCCAGCATCGTATAAAAAATGGCAAAGTTGGATTTAAACTCATAAAATCTGTTATTCATTATATTAACAAATTAACAGAGAAAAATCATACAGTTATTTCAATATGTCTATAAAGAAGCATTTGATAAAGTCCAATTCATGAAGGTTTTGTTTGCTATTTCTGGGTTTCGTTGTCTGAGGGATATGAGAAGGGTGAGATATTAAGGCATAAACATGGGAACATCAGTGCTCTGCCAGTGAGCCTTGTTTGTGAAGCTGGGGTGCCATCCTCCCCCTCTCTCTGGCCTGGCTGGCCACGCCAGGACCCAGCTGACCTTGTTGTACCTCATTCTCCCCAGCTAGCCTCCAAGGAAAGCTGCAAACTGGCACCTTGGGGCTGTGTGAGGTGCTTACAGACCCGGCCCACTTCACCTTCAGGCTCTGTTTCCCTGTACTCAGATGGGTTATGGAGTTCTGATGGGGTCCCTTATACTTCAGGAGACCACCTCACCTCGTAGTTAAAATGTGGGCTCAGTAGTTAGATGGGCCTGGCTTCTAGTCCCGGCTCAGCCACTTATGTGTAACCATGAGCAGGGGACAGACTCTCTGTGCCTCCACCTCCTCTTCTGCAAAATGGAGTCAACACCTCATCTCCATGCTGTGATGATGGCTCACTACGAGATGCATGGGACTTTCTTGGCCCACGTGTGGCACATGGGCAATCACTTTAAGTTCGAATGACTTGGGATGATGCCTCCTTCTCACACAGTGCACCCCACCCATGGCCAGCCCTTTCCCCAGGCAGGTCTTCCAGTATTGCAAGAAATTCTTCTCATTTCTAATGCGTCACTGTCACTCTCCCTGCATTCCTGTTGGTACATGTCCTCTGTGCTCCCCTCTTTTTTATATCCCCGTGGTAGTTTCAGAGGGAAAGGGAGCAGAGGAAGCAGTTATACAGAAAGGCTCAGTTCACCATCTTATTCCACCAGCATGAATGTCCACATCCCTTCCAGTTTGCTTGAGCCAATCTTCCCATCTACCCCAAATACTGTGGGCTCCCCAGGTTTGAGACCACAGAGTTTAGGTGAGAATCTCCCTCTTGCAACCCTGACCCTATAGTACCTCACCAGCTGGGCCATCCCCGCCCTCCTTCCTCCCATCCCAGCCAAGCCGGGGACTCAGGAGGAGTCAGAGTCAGTCAAGATTTTGCTTCACACACCAGGAAGATATTTTGGAGAGAGGCTGAGCAAAGAGATGATACGCATAGATTCATCCATCATCTTCTTTAGGAGGGCAGCCCTGGGGAAGAGTTTGAAGGCAAGAGACACGTGGACAGAGAAATTAAACCCAGAGAAAGTCACCCAGAAGAAAAACCACCACCACCACGACAAACCAACCTCCAGTATTTGCTGAGAGTACACCATGTTAACCCAGACGAATGGATTTCTCACAATCCTGTGAGAAGAGATTTTTATCATTCCCATTTTACAGATGAAGGACCTGAGACTCAGAGGGGAGGAGTGCCTTGTCTGGGGTCACACGGCCGGCCCGGGCTGATCTGGGGTGTTCTCTCCCATGTCTGTTGGATTCCCAAATCCATGAGTGTAACCACTACTTCGACTGACTCCCATTCTAATCACAGGACATTGGCCAAATCTGTTTCTCACATTTGCCCCAGTTATCCGTGGGGCACCGAGAGGCCCAGGCCCCCAGAGGCACATGAGTGCCTGTGGCCCTCCAGCCACTGCCAACACCTCCAGCTCCCTCCTTCCCTCTCTTTCTCCAAAGCCAGAGCTGGAATTCGGGGAGTGGTCCACCCTGGGACCACATGCACCCTCTTCTGGCGACTTGTGCTCCAGCCACAGCTGAAGGGGTGACATTTCTTGGACCTGGAGCATACACCAGGGGAAGGGGGGGGCGGTGCTTCCAATAACATCCGACTTGGCTTTTAATTACTGGGAAGTGACTGTTGATTTACACAGCAATATTTATCCAGCAAATTGCTAATTAATGCACTGAAAAATGCCAAGTGGTATCAAATATTTGCTTTTATTTGCAGTACCAAAATATTTTTATTTTTGGTGAGAAGCAGAATCGATGAGAAGGTACTGAAGTGTTTAAACAGGGTATGTAAAGTTTAAGCTGAATATTAAACAGGGAGGAAGGCTGGGCTTCGTGGCTCGCTCAGGGCTCTGGGGTGTTCTGTAGACTGGGGGATGCTCAGAGGTAACCCAGAGGGAAGTGCACCCCAAATCTCTTAGAATGTGCACCCCTTGCGATGCAAGGGGCACCAGCTGTCCACATCTGAGTGACCAGGACCATTGAAATGGCACAGGAGAACCAGCCACATTGTGATAGAGGGACAGAACTTTCCAGGCAGCATGAGCAGAAAGTGCAAAGGCCCTGACACGGCAAGGGACTTGGGGGCATGGGAACCCCATGAACGGAGCAGGTAAGAGGGGATACTGCAGGGAGGAAGTGCCCCCCATCCTTCTCCTCGCCCCCACTCTCAGGAGTCGAGTTTTCGTCTCAGCTCAGTGGGGAATCATCATCTCACTTTGGAAAAGCTCCCTCCGGCGGCGGAGTGGAAAACGGGGCGCGGGGCCAAGCGTGGAGAGCAGCAAAACCAGAGCAGATGTGACTCCTCAAGCAGCGGAATCCAGGTGACAGGCGCCAGTCAGACCAGGGTGGGGACGTGGAGAAGGAGAGAGGGAGCATTCAGGCTGTGCTTGCAGGTGGAGCCCACACTCTTGCAATTGGATCAGCCGTTGGGTGTTTGGTGGGGCCTCGCCGCCACCCCACACCTCCTTCACAGCCATTACATCTTTGTCCGAAACACAACGGCTTCTGTGTCGAGAATTTACACAGGACGTTTACTTTACGAACAGGTCTGTCTCAAAATACTCAACGACGCCATGAAGAGGGTATTATTATGCCTTGAGTGACTTACCTGGCCTGCGATCCAGTGAAAAGGTTGAACGGTGAGCGGGAAGTGGCCACTATTCACTCATTCAATCAAGAGCGCTTAGTGGGTGCTCACCCGGCGCCAGGCGCAGGACGCAGTGGAAGGTGGAGCGCGCGGAACAGCTTCTGCGCAAACTCGGCGCGTGCTGGCCCCGCCTGCAGCAGGGGCGCCCTCATCCTCCCGCCCTTCAGGGAGGAGTAAGGGGTAACACCTGAACACCTAACGAAGCACTTCCACCGTCATCCCACCACTGAGGAGGGCATCATTATCCCATTTTACAGATGGGTAAATGGATCTCCCTGCACTGAACTTCGGTCCAGTCTACTCCCTCGCCAACTAGAATAGTCTGATGACCTCCTTCTCCTATCCCGCAGGATCTGGCTACTGCCACCGCCTCCCTGCCCTCATCTCCCGCCACTCTCCCTTCTCTCAGTGCCCAGAGGCTGCCAAGCACTGACCCTAGGACTTGGCTTAGAACTTTCTTTTTCCTTCCATCCCATCTTGCCCCACTGCTACTTCTCACCAGCTCCCACCCCATCTCCAAGTCTCAGCTCAAAGTGTCCTTCCCCAGGAGGTCTGCCTGGTGGCGGACATCAGCTTGGCGTAACCCTTCTTTGTGACACTTGTTGGCACTTGTAATTACCCGGCAACTCTCTTCTGGGCTATGACATTCGTAATCACTGGGAGGGTTGGGTAGGTCATGCCTGCCACCCTTCTTTCGCCTTTAACCGCAAAGGAGCTTTTGGACAGGGAAGGGCTTCGCCCACCCACACACCTGCACTGTGGCTTCCCTTTCTTCTTCTGTTAACCAAATGTCCCCCCAGACCCCAGACCAGTTATAGTCTCTATAAAACCAGGTCTTTGGGCCAAAGGGGAAGAATATGAGCATTTTGGAGTTCTGAGCTTTGGCCTGGTAGGTGCCAGGTGTCCGGTAAGACCTGGACGCTGAAGTTCATTAAATGCCACATGACAAAGGGCCTCCGAAAACAAGAGGTGGAAGTGAGAGGTCACAAGTTCTCCTGCTGATGGGCCCTCTCTACCTCTTCCTTTGTCAGAAGGAAGTGAAAAGTCACTGTGGTTTTGGAGGGTATAAGATTGTAAAGCAAGCCTCTCTCCACTACTCCATGCCTTTGGACCAGTAGAATGGATGAGATGTGGTATATTCACACGATGGAATAGTACACTGCCATGAAAAATGAACTATCAATACACACTGACATATGGATCAAACTCACAAACATAATGCAACTCCATAGAAACCAGACACAAAGGAGTACAGCCTGTACGATTCCATTCAAGAACAGATAAGATGAACGTAATTGTGCAGAAACCAGGAAAGGGGTGAGGGATTGGCCAGAGGGGAACTTCTGGGTGCTGGAGGTGTTCTGCATCTTTACAGGTTGTGACATAGGTGTTAATAAAGCCATGTACTTAAGATTGTGCACTTTTCTAGAAGTTTTACCTTAATTAAATTTTTTTTTTTAATTTAGGGTGAGTTAACAAAGTTTTTGACTCCAGACTGAGGAAGACCTAATTGAAGTAAAGCAGGAATTCAGAGAACTTAAAGAATTAGTGAAAACATTCACCATCGGCTTCTCATAAGAGATCATACCTAGATTATATTGTCTTAAGTGGTTTCCTAATCTTTTATATTGAAAACCGAGGCATCGTAGTAGATAAAGGGATTGTGTGTTAACACATATTTAAGATTTTATAATATTTAATCATCTAAAAACAAATCACAGTGGTCTTATTCTTGATTTCTATTTACTGAAAAATATTATTAAAACAAAAAGGAAAAATATCTCCCTGCAATGTTCTCACCCTCATGGTTCTTGCCCCATGTAAATATTTTACTCGACTATCATTTCTATACAATTTTTATTGTGTATGTATATTTTACAGTTTGTATAATTTGGTCTGTTGTCTCTTTAAAATTAGTATTCCAAAGATCTAATAAATACCCCAATCTATTCTCTGCTAGATTTTTCAGTGTTTGGTCCTTTTCTGAACTGAATTTTTTATACAGCTGGAGTTGTTTTGGTATGAAGTACAAGGTGTATCTAAATCACAAATTATTTTTTCAAGTTGCTGATCAGTTTTTTTTTCAACAGCATTTACTAAATAATTCATCACCCACTCATTGTTTTAGGGTGGCTGCTTTGTCCTATTTAATTTTTATATGCGATCTCATCTATTTCTAGGCATTCTGTTCCAATTCATTAAAATCTATTTCGTTTTTTCCATCAATATTCTCACTGTTCTAATTATTGCTACTTTATATGTTTTAATATTCAGTAAGGCCATCTATCAGTGCTTTCCTTTTTACAGAATATTCCTTGATATTCTGACCAGTGTTTTTTCCAGATAAATTTTAGAGTCACTTTATCAAGTTCCTTTTGCAGGATTGTGTGTTATTGCATTAAATTTACAAATTAGCATGGAGGTGATTTGACATTTTTACAATATTCGGTCTTCCCATGCAGAAACGTAGTCTGCCTCTCCATTTATTCTGGTCTTCTTTTATTTCACCAATAAAATTTTGTAGTTGTCTTTATATAGGTCACACGCATTTCTCATTAAGTTTATTCCTAAGTATTTTTCCATTGCTTCTGGGAACGGCATCTCTTTTTACATTATGGTTTCTGGCGGCCTGTGGCTAGAACACAGGAGAACACTGACTGGGGTAAAATAGGTCTCGTCCCTAGCCACTTTACTAAATGAATATTTGTTTGTACACATTTGCGTTGCTTCCTTTGGATTTTCAGTCCTAAACCACACTGACAGTGAATACTGTTTGTTGTGTTGGCATTAATGGGGCTCCAAGCCTGGCATACGACGGGCCTGGGAAAGCCGATCACAGCCGATCACAGCCTGCGGACCAAACCTCAGCCTCACCCCATCTGGGACTAGAACTTGCTCTGAGCCACCAGCCCTCGTCCAAGGCCCGGACACTACCTAGCAGTGCCTGGCCAGTGGCTGAGGTCTCCCCTCAACCCTTGTGGACGCCCCATGGACCCAAGGTGCTGACACCTTATTAATCAAAGCTACAGTGGCCAAGGATCCAGGATACATCCAGCTCTTTGGCCAAGCCTTTTACATAATATTTTTTTAAGCCCTGAAGGATGTATGCGATCAACAACCAGAGAGGTTAGTAAGGGACTTTTTGAGATCACATAGCCATTACGTGGCAGATCTGGGATCCAAATATGTGTTCCTTCTCCTGTACCATGTAGCTTCCCTCTGTGGGGCTCCAGGTCCTGCCCAGAGACTCTTGCCCCACACCCCTCAGATGGGCTCCAGAGTATCAATGTCTTGCCAGCTTGGACTCCCCAGAGTTCACCATGCCATTCTGGGATTTTACTGTGAATCTGAGGAGCCCAGCCAGCTCTATTACCTCAACCTGGTCACACCTGCTCCAGAATTAGGCCCACTACACCTTGCACCCAAGTCTTGTGTGTTGGGAGAGTTCAGTGACCACACAGTGATATTCCCTATTAGAGAGTATGATCATTACAGGCACCTGGGTCTCAGTCTCCTCTGAGCAAATGATCTACCTGAACACTTATCATATCAAAGGGTAATGTTAGTTTTAGTATTAGTAACAACTACAGTGGCCAACGTTTATTTACCATGGGCCAGACGCTGTGTTTAATGCATTATGTACACGATCTCATTTATCTTCACCACAACCCTGAGAGTTAGAAACTACGCTATCCATTTCACAGGTGAGAAAACTGAGGCTTGTCTATGGACATGCCACCCTGAACAAGCTCAATCCTGTCTGATCTTGGAAGCTAAGCAGGGTCAGGCCTGGTTAGTATTTGGATGGGAGACCACCTAGGAGGACCAGGCGCTGTAGGTGTAAAAAATGAAAAAAATAAGGGATTGTAAGCTGACAAGGTCCTTGCAATCTGTGAGGTCAACCAAGGGTTGCCTCGCCTAAATAAAAAGAAAGAAAGAAAGAAAACTGAGGCTCAGAAAGGTCAAGTTATTTGTCCAAAGAGATCCACTTTATAAGTGACAGACAGAGACAAAGTTAGAAATGTGAGCTCTTGCTGAGAAGCCTGTCACGTTTGTTCAAATGCTTCATTCCTGCACCTGGGATGTTCTGTATTGTTCAGACAGATGGTGTTATAAAGCAGTGGTCCCCAAAGCAGCTCTACAAACTGCTGTGTAGAGGGGCTCTATGAAATGCATAGTCCCAGGCCTGGGCACACCAAGGAATCGGGCAGCTCAGAGCCTGTATATTCAGTGAGGGGCTCACTGAGTCATGATCATCCAGGTTTGAGAACGGCCATCCCGAAGAATGGTTCCTTTACCATCAAATGATGTGGACGTTGGTGTGTTTTATAATGAGTCCTACCACTAACAAATATTTGAACAAAAGAAGCAAGTGGCAAGTGGGGAGGGATTTCTAAATAAAGATGACAAATTGTATTCACCATTCAGAAACATCAACTCCTCATAGATTTGCCAAAGGAAACGCACCAAAGCCGAGAACCTGAATAGGTCACTCACCCAGAAGGTAAAACCGGTAGCGAAGCAGAGCATGGGAAACATTCAGCTTCATCAAAAACTTTTTTAAAGATAAAATAGCAAGATGTCTGCCAAATTGTAAAATAAACATTTTAAACATCACCATCTAGTAAAAAGCGTGGGCTTTAGAATTAGCCCTGCCTGGGTTTGATACCGACCTCTCTCCTCAGCCGCCCCCATCCATGCAGCTGTGTGGCATTAGGCAAGGACATGACCCTTCGGAGTCCCAGTCTCCGCATCTAAACGATGAGGATCTCAGTGGTGGTGACCCTGCAGAGCCGCCGTAGTAGCTGAGGCAGTGAATGAGATGTATGTAGCACAGATCATGGCCTATGGTGGCACTGGTACGTGCGTAGAACAGATCGTGGCCCACGGTGGCACTGGTACGTGCGAGCTGCGGCCAACTGCTATCACGTGGTACAAATTGTGGTGAAACTGTTACATGCACACATCGCCCGCCTTTTGCTAGAAATCCGTGCCACGCTCACACTCAGAACCCAGGGACCAGGCCCTCCACAATTTCCCATCAGGCCAGCCCCAGCCAGCCACAGTCCTTCCCCCTCCGTGTCCCCGTGGCTGCCCCTCCCCAGTTACCATCCCAGCCCTAGAAGCATCCTTCACATCAGGGCTCCTAAACATGAACAGGAAAATCGACTCCCCTCTTACTGAAATCCAGCCTTTCCTTCCATTAGGAATGAGTATTAGCAATACCCACGCCTTTGTCACTGGCAGAAATCACAGACGTTTCCACATCACATGACAGTCGCTACAGATTTCTCAGAACATTCTTCACCCTTATCACCACCTTGAAATCATGATGGGTAATGGAACTGCCACCAGATCTTGTTACTTAATGTGTTAATGAAGCACACGTATTGCTGTATCACAAATTTTTATATTTTTATAATTATATTTTAATAAATTGATTTCCTTCGTAATTGTGCATATATTATTTTATGCACTTAAAAACCCTTGTTCTGGGACGGGACCCACAGGATTCCCCAGACTGCCAAAGGGACCTACAGAATGCAAAGAGTTAAGAGCCTTGGACTTAGAACCTCTGCAGTGGGTCCCATCATTCTCTCTAGTTTGCAGATGAGAAAATTGAAGCTTGGAGAGGTCGAGTCACTTGTCCGAGGGCACCCAACTAATGAATGATGAAGCATTCACTTGACCTTGGCATTTCCTGCAGCTAGTGCATACCCCTTGCCCCACCTGCTTCCCCTGAAGCCTTGTTCTGGGGGCTAAGAACAAAGATATGGCTCTGACATGGCCCCTGCACCCCAGGAGAGCTCAGAGCATTGACGAGGCGGATCCCTTTATAACCCTAACACAGAATCGTAAGTGTTTTTCCTTACAGGTTGCAACAAATGACCTAGACGGACTCTTCCTCAGGGAATTGGGGAACCCAGAGTGAGCCAAGGCTGGGATGGGTTGGACCCAAGGGCTCAGCTGCAGTGTACTGACTTCAGTGGTTGACAGTGGGTGAAGCTGGGGACGAGTCTCCCCGAAGGCAGGCCCAAGACAGGGCCCCACGAGTCCAGCCAGAAGAAGCTGTGTCCAAGCCTGAGGGTTGAGGGCTAGGGAGAGAATAGGGGTGATGAACCCCTATCCCAGGGCCTGACAGCTGTTTCACACAGCTGTTAGGGATTCAGCAAATGTTTGCTGATCATATGAATGAATGAATGAATGAATGAATATGGGGACAGAGCGATGACCACTCCCAGCTAGTCATTACATCTTTTTGGTGCCCCTCCTGGCAGGGCCTGGCCCAGCTCACCCCTGTCTTCACACCTGAAGAAAAACTGCTTCTCTCACTCTCAGAAAGCCTGACCCCCCTTCCCCAGGGGTGACAGGAAACCAGAGCTGGGGGTAGCTAAGCCCCTCAAGTTGGGGTGACGAGGATGAGGAAAGAAAGGGGAACCCTCTTATACCCCCAAGAGCTCACTCTTCTCCCTCCCAAGAGAACATTCTTCCTGTGGGCGTCAGTCCTGCGTGTCCGAGCTCAAGATCACCCCCAATCCCCATCATCGATGCATTCATTCCACAAATATTCGTTAGCACTTACTACCTGCCAGAGAATGTTCTAGCACTGGGGACACAGCAGTGAACAAAAGAGACCTGGTCTCCATTCCCGTGGGTTTTGGGGGCTGTGGGAAACAGGGTAGGAGCAGACAAGTCCAAAGACAGGAGAACAAATGAATGAAGAAAAGAGCTTTTTAGATGGTAATTTCTGAAAGGCCAGTTCACGCAGTGGTGAGACAGTGTGATCCCCACACTACCGTTCGCTTCTCTATTACAAGGTACACAGTTCTGCAAAACATTCAAATCACACGTGAGGCCGCTTTTCCCCAAGTTCGCAGAGATTAATCACATTAAATTCATCACCTTTCACTAATGCAAGCGACCATTCTCCGCCTGGATCATCTCAGCCGAGAAGGAAATCAAAAACGATAACCAGGTCAGACCCAAAAAAGGAAAGACCTTGAATTGCACTGTTCTTAAAAGCACTTAAAAGGAATTGAATTAGAACTGAGACAAAAAAAAAAAAAAAAAAAAAAAGGCCCTTGAATTCAACTCCCACTGACACCAAGTTAGAAAAATTGCTGAAGGAAAAGGATGTAGCATGTCAATCAAGATATGATCATTTTATTTTATTTTTTTTAAAAAAAACTGAGAAGTCTTTTGTTTTAAGAGGAGCTGGCTGGTAATTTGGAGGTGCGGAGGCAGCGTGTCGGAGAGAGGAGCTTTCATATTTCCAGACAGGAAGAATTTGGCGGCTGATAGAGAAGTTATGGGTTGCATAATGAGATCCACCTCTACTGAGGTTCCCATTCCCGTCTGGCTGATTGATAGAAATCCAGGTAGGGCCCGCCGAAACAGGTATGTACAATCTCCCCTTTGTTGGTAATCAAAGTCGGCTGAATGAGACTCCATCTTTCCTTTCTGATTCCTATGTACCAATTTGAGGAGCTCAGATGAAATGTGTTGCATTACACCAGCACCAATAAGTCACACTATCTATGTTGTGACACACTGAATATTACTAATTGTCAATCACAAACCACAAGTCTTGTCAAGACGCTCCCTTCTCGACGGGCTGGTTCAAACCTGAAGTGATTTTTAATCAAGTGTTAATAATACAGCATCTGTCAGTGGACGGTGGGTATCAGGCAATCAGAAAAAGTGAACATATGACATGGCAAATTTTAATGTTTTCATTTTCCGTTCTTCCCAATTATCGGTGGGATTTCTGTCAGCCTGCAAAGTGCACTGACATTATTGCAGGCGAGCTTCACTGAGGGAAAGGGGGGAAGGCGGCTGTCGGGGATCCCAGGGCAGGGGTGCCCCACCCCGCCCTGCCAGAGAGGGTCTCCCCACCCTACGGCAGGCCCAGGGGAAAGGAGAAGCTTTGGATCTGGGGCAGAGGAGCCCTCCACCACCTCAAGCATACCTGGATGTTTGGAGAGGTGGTGCCTGTTCCCATGGGTGGGGAGAAGTAGCGTGAGGAAGGCAGCTCACCGAACTCCTCACTTGCCCCCACCACGGGGTATGGCCATGCCGCCAGCTCACTGGGGAGCCACAGACTCCAGTGCCCAGGCACGGACTGAATCACGGTGCCGCGACATGAACGAGAACTGGCCAGAACCCCGATTTGCTTGGCCTTTTCCCCACATTTCCCATGTCTCAGTTTGGGGGTCGGGGTTCTCTCCTGGGTATAATGAGTCCCTGCCTTCTGCCCCTTCCTGTTGGTCCATCCTCTACCCAGATGGCGGGAATCGTCTCTCCAAAACACAGCTCAATACCCTTCCAGGGCTCCCTAGTGCCTGGAGCATAGAGTTCAAGGTCCAGGGCCTTGGTGGCCCATGCAAACAGAATGGTAATAGCTGCCTCCTAGGGCTGAGAGAAGGTAAGCGAGGTGATGGATATGCAGCACCTGGAGGGTACTGGACAGTCACCGAATCCTTCCTTGACCACTCAGAGGAACATTTTTCCATGCCGAAGAGAATAAATTCATTTCTCTATCTATCTTGCCAATAGCTGGTGAGCCCTTGTCATCTCTGCGTGTCCTGACTCAGCCCAGGACAAGACTCAAGAGCCGATCCCACATCTTTTTGAAGAGAACTGGGTAAACCTTGGGCTTCCACCTGTGGCATTTCTGAATCATTTTGACTTTGGCCTTTCTTTCCCAAAGTCTTATCACTCTGGAATCTGCGGCTGATTCAACCCTGCAGCCTCGTTTTATCAGAAAACAAACCAGTGTATTAGTTACCTATTGCTGTGTAACAAGGGACCCCCAAACTTAGTGACTTAAAGCAATAAACGTTTGTTATCTCTCAGTTTCTGAGACAGGCATGGCTCAGCTGGGTGGTTCTGACTCAGAGTCAAGCTGTCTTGTCGGCTGGGGCTGCCATTGGCTAGAGGCTCACCAGAGGGTCTGCCTCCAGGCTCACTCATGGGATTGGTGGTCTCACTTCCTCACCCATGGGTTTCTCCATAAGCTACCTAAGAATCCTTGTGACATGGCAGCTGACTTCTTCCAGAGCGAGAGATGAGAGGAAAACCAAGATAGAGGCCACAGATTTTTTTTAACTTAATCTTGGAAGTGACAAACCATCATGCCCACCTTATTCTATTGGTCACACGAACTGGTACGGCGTGGGAGGTACTGCACGGGGGAGTGAATACCAGGAGGAAGGGATCACGGGGGTGGGGGGGCATCTTGGATGCTGGCTACCATATCCAACTTGATCCCCATTTCTACTTCTGAGGGACACCTGACTATTAGCAAAATCCAGGTAAACAAAATCACAAGAGGAGGGCATTTCTATTATTTAGAGCATAAGGCCAAATGAGGGAGAAGCCCTCAACAGAACAGAACAGAACAGGGAGGCCAGAAATCCAGGTCCACCACATGAGAATGCCTCTCACTCAGCGCCCAGCCCCAGGACAAGTCACAGTCTCTGCCAGGGCTCAGTGGCCCCATTTGGATAATATGGGTAAACTAGATGATGCTGAGGTCTGTGAGATGCTGTGGTCCAATGAGTCTCAGCTCTAAGGTGATGCTTCCCAGGCCTTGATGTTGCTCCAGGTGACAGCAATGCCGTGAGAAGCAGCAGCTCCCCCCACCAACCCCACCTACGGCACTGCTTCGCAAGGATCAGTGCTGCCTGGTCTGGCCCTATGGCCCCCGTCCATCACTTTGCTCTGAAGCCCCAAGACTAGTTTTCACAGGATCCGACCTGCTGAGCAGGGGCCAGAGGGGTGAACAAGGGAGCCTGGGGCTTGGGGAGTAGAACAGAGAGTCATCCTGGCCGTCTGCTCAGACCCTTCCCAGTCAGGTCTGCCAAGTCCTCCCCTGAGGATCTGCCTCTCTAAACCCCAGCCTGAGTTGGACAGGAGTTCCCTGAAGAGGGTCTGGAGAAAAGCCCTACCACCATGACCACGGCCTGCTGGTCTGTTCTCTCAGGTCATGAAGCCACTACCTGACTGCGCTCCAAACCCATGTCAGGCCAGGGCCCTTACCCAGTGCCCAGAAGAGACAGGGAGATGGAGAGAGAGCTCTACCCCAGGGAGAACTGATCATGCCTCCACAGGCCCTGGCCGCTCCAGCTGGGGTCTTGAGCACACAGAGGCACAGATGACACAGACACACACATGCACGGCACACTTCTGCCCACCCATCCCTAGACCCATGGGACCCCATGCTTTAGGAAGGCCTCTGGGTGGGTGAGAAGCACTGGGTCACTTCATGGGCAGAGTAAGCTCAAGCTTAGTAATCCGCAAAGCAGAGATACTTTAAAATAAAGGGGAGAAAATGAAATAATTTTTAATAAAGGTAAATAAATAAACCGTCATGGGAAAAATCAGAGTTTTGTTGGACTTCTCACACTCGTCTTATAGTTTAGTATTATTTTTGTTTTGAATTTTATATGTATCCTCCCTCCACCCTTTTTGGTGCTCAGGGCCTAGGTCCTAATTAGGTCTGGAGTGTGGGGTGAAAGAGGGCAATGCCTCGCCCCACTGCGAGCCCCAGCCTGCTGCCCTCTCCAGACTCAAAGCCCACCCTGCCCCAGCTCAGCCGGAGGGACTGCACAATGGGCTCACACTATGCTGCCACTTTGGTCTCTCGACCCGAAGGCACAGCCAACACCTCTGAGAAGAGTACAAATGGATTTATTACACTGAAGTACAGTTTTGCCACCTGACCTTAAGGATGACCCATCGTTACTAAGTGGAACCCAGACATCTCATTCTTCCGCTTGTTTGAATGAACCCTAATGGCACTGAGTCCCACTGGGTGAGTTGGGGAGTCATTAAAATGCAGAGGCCTCCCAGGCACAGATGGAGGTGAGTCAATAGGTCTCACCTGGTTGGGAGGAGCATTGAACCAAATGCTCCGGCTATGTTCGCAGGGTCCTCTATCTGGGTCCATCACCTCCATCACTGGGGTTGTCCCTTCTTTAAGGCTCTGGCCTCGTGAGGTCCCACCTGAAGTCTACACAGCAGAGATAAGCCAGGCTGGCATCTCTGAAGAGACTTAGAGACATAATGACTGAGAAATAAATACAGGTTGCAAAGGGCCTGAAAAGAACCAAGTTTCTGAAGATTCACTTTCTGGTTTTAAACTAAACCCTTCGGCTGCTGAAGGGTCCTTCCTCCTCCTCCTTCTCCTCCCCGTCCCCTAGGGCCAGCTCTATCTGCGACACACCATTTACTGCAGGACAAACTCTTAACACACTGAGAGTTTAACCTCTCAGACCCTCCATTCTAGCCTACGGACTTAGGAACCCTGAGCCCTCTCTTGTTAGGCCACCAGCTCCGCCCTGCTTAGCACTTGTTGTAAGTCTTTGCTCAAGGAGGCTGTGCTGGTTAGTTCTTTTTGGTTGAAAGTAACAGGAACACATCCAAGTGAGCTTAAGTAGGAAAAGGAAATATCGTTTTAGGACCCAGAGATGACTCATGGAACCCAGGGGTTTCCAGAAGGATCTGGAACCAGGAACTGGGCTTTTTCTTCCTCCGATCTTTGCTTCTTCCCTCTCCCTTTCCACACATCAGCCTTCCTTCTCCTCAAGGTCATGTGGGGAAAGATGGCTGCCTCACTTCTCTCAAGCGTCCATGTTGTAAACCCAGTTATCTGCTAACACTACATGACCTTCCCTTTGTCCAATCCTGGACTCACAGAGGAGAGAGCCTGGCTTGCTGAGCTGAGGTTCAATCAGCTATAGCCAAAGGACAGGGCCAACTAGCATGAATATGGCTTTGAGGACATACCCCTGTGCCTCAGGGAGTAGGTCTCAGAGAAGGGTGACCACTGTGATCTGAACAAAAGGTTCTGCTGATACTCGCCCAGACAGGACAGAGCCCGGGCCACCACGGAGACCATCCCAGAGACCATCCCACACCTACAGGGAGAGAAACACACTTATAGGAATAGGAAGATTATTCCCTGTGAGTGCTGATTATGTTGCCACCTTGAGACACAGGGCCACCATCTCTACCATTCGCAGGGGAAGACAAGACTGCAGTAAGTATCAGGAATGCCATCACAAAGGTCCAAGCTGGTGGAAACCTTAAAAAGTCATACAGATGATGCCAGAGAAGTGTGACTTGCCCAAGGTCACAGAATGAGTAAGTGACTAAGTAGGGGGTAGGACTTATCTTTGCCTCTCAGTGTTGCACTCTGTCCACGAAGAGACGAGTCACCCCGGCAAGAAGGATTCTCTGTGACCATGAGCTCAGAAGGTCCGTCAGAGGCCACCAAGGATCCCTGGAGGCAAACTAAGGGTCATGCATCGCTGCTAATGGAAACGTGTGAGGACATTTTCAACTTCTCTGGAGGGAAGTTAGCAGGAAATGGGTGTACCTGAGCCTTGATTCTATGATGAGCTCTGTCTTGCCCCTGTGAGCCACGTGGCAAAAAAGAGGGACT
>CM053509.1:156238715-156255880 GCA_028627145.1 Eidolon dupreanum | reverse complement strand
TGAGCTCAGAAGGTCCGTCAGAGGCCACCAAGGATCCCTGGAGGCAAACTAAGGGTCATGCATCGCTGCTAATGGAAACGTGTGAGGACATTTTCAACTTCTCTGGAGGGAAGTTAGCAGGAAATGGGTGTACCTGAGCCTTGATTCTATGATGAGCTCTGTCTTGCCCCTGTGAGCCACGTGGCAAAAAAGAGGGACTGTACACACACACACACACACACACACACACACACACACACACACACACACACAGAGTCGATTTAGTCTATTAGCTCACTAAGGTTGCAAGCCCCCTGTGGATACTCCTTGGAACACCCTGTGGAAAAGTGAGGATGACGGTCTGGATTCAGAGAAATCAGTCTGGTCCCAAAAAGTAAGTAATTTGCAAAGCAAAGCAGACCATTAAAATAAATCTAAAACCCCCAGAAAGCTCCCGACCTTCCTCAGAATGATAGCGGTGTGCTGGGCGCTGTCCGAGGTCCTAACCAGGCTGGCCCGTTCTCTAACGAAGCCCCCGAGCCTCTCTGGGCACGCGCCCTGAAACTTGCCCTGTGGGCTCTACCAGAGGGGGCTTGATTGAGCAGTAACCCTACAAGGTGTTGAATGGTGGAGACAATGGGTACAGGTTGCCTCTATTCACCTACAACCAGGCTCTGGGTCAACAGGACCCACTCACTCCTGACTCCTTCCCGGCTTCCCCTCAGAACCATCCCCACCCTCGCCCGAACAATGTCATGAATTTTTCCTCCTTGATGAACTTCAAAGTCTTTTAATGACTCTTCATAAAGGAACAGTGGGGCCAAAAGTTGAGCAAAGGAGATGATTAAAGTACCTTATTAAAAGCAGCCTTGTAGAATTCTCCACATGAAAGCAAGCACCATTATGAGGGCTTATCCTTATAAATGACGCTTCGCTTTTGCGAACATGCTGAAACCTGATTAGAGTGACAAGCACTGACTGATACTGCAAACCTGTTAATAACATGAAAATTAGAAGAGGCTCATGCAAAGAAGGGAGATTAATTTAGCCGGAGTACATCTCGCGCAAATTGCAAAGTTGTGAATATGTTCTCAGATAATGAGCCTTCCCAGTCATCAGCTCACTTGTCATTTTCTGTAATTAATGTTAAGGAAGACGCCTTCCTGATGGTTCGTATTACTCATATACCAAGAAAATTTCTTCAGAGAAATAATTTACATTTATTATCATCGGTCTGTTTGTGTGGTTTATTTCGCGCCGAAGTAATTTATTGCAGGACCGTTTGCCATGCCTTGATTAGTCGCTCGTCAGGATGGGATGTAATTTTTTTTGCTTGATGGCGACGTCTAAAACTTGACAGTGGTGTAACACTCCTTCTTGTCTCTGGGTGGGTTTTTTTTTTTCACTTAAATAAACTTTGGGGCTGAGTGCCCCGGGATGTCTTCCCACAGGAGTGAGGCCGTGGCACACAGCTTGCCTGCCTGCTTCTGGAAGCAGCAGGGGATTCAACGCTGGGGTCTTCTGGAAGGTCTGAGGCCACCCCATTTGTGGCCCTGGCGGAAGCTCAAATTCGAGTTTCTTTCACTCTTTTTCATTCCACTCTTGTTCAGGATGAAGAAGGTTTGCTCTCTGCTCTCAAGTTCACACTTGCCCTGCTATTTCTCTCTCCCTCAGGCCACCTTCTATTGGAGATTTCTCTGCAATTGCTTTTTCCCCCATACCTGGTTGTATATTTCTTTCAAATGGCTAAGTGTAAGAGGAAATGCTGCAGACGAGGTTTCATTTCCAAGGACAGGCAAATCTTTAATTCTACCTTGACTTTCATTCCCTGGCAGCATAGCACCAAGAAACTCACCCACCCCACTCCCATTTCTTTTTCAGGTCCCACCAAGACCTAGCATGCTGCTGTGGGGGGTGGGGCGTGGTATTTGACAAATAAGAGGCCCTTATAGAAATAACTCTGAATCCATCTCGACATGACACCGTAATCCACCTTTTGCTCCAGGCTCACATCCTAGGCACTCTGAGTCCTCAAGGAGCAAGGATGCCGGGGCCATGGCTCTCAGGGACAACTCATTCCATATTCTATCTGCCTGGCTTCCATTGAGCTTAAACAAAATGGTCCTCAAGGATACTTAAAATGCATCATCCAATGTGCTGAGTTCTTCAGGCACACCAGCTCATTATATCTGTACAACTGTTGTAGGTAGGTATAACTGAGACTCCTACATGGGAAGAAACTGGGGTTCAGGGAGGTCAAGCAACTTGCTAAAGGGCTTAAAGTTAATGCAAAGCACAATCATCCTCATCATCATCACCGCAACTAACGTTCACGTGTGCTTAAGTGCCAGGTCACGTGTTTAGGCTCCGACTCATAGGAGATAGGCATGATTGTAAGACCCATTTTACTGAGGAGAAAATCGAGACTCAGGGAGTTTAATTCACTTGTCCAAGGCCTCATAGCCAGTAAATGGTGGAGCTGGGTCTGACATGCTCCAAAACTCATACCCACGCCCACTCCACTCCGCTGCATCTCCAGAAACACAGCACCCAGCACGTGCAACGTGATCCCATCAGAGCCTTTAGGTCTTCTTTCCCCCCCTCCCCCCAATCACCTCATTTCCTTCCCCAGGTCCAAACTAGAGAAGCATCCTGCCAATCTCCCCAGCAGGGGTGGCCGGGCCGTGAAATGCACAAACAGAGGCAGTTAGCGTGAGTTACTGACCCCTGCACTGCAAATGAGGCAAACGATCCAGATCAGGGTTCGCAGACAGAGATAATGATTTTTTTTATTGGACGTCTTCATCCCGAACCGGCGGCGTGGCGCTGGGTCGGCCAGCAGTGCACCGCCAGTGTCGGTTAATGATAATCTATATTTATAAAACGATAGTCCATCAAAGTGGAATGAATATTTTAGAAGCTGCGGACAAATCAAATTGTCTTTGTCAAATGGGTGCATGCGCTGGCGCTGAGCGTGTTTTATGGCTCTTTCTGGGGTGAGAAGCAAAGGGTTCTTCTCTCTGGCTGGGGCGTGCGCTGCCTTCCTCACTGTGGCTGGGAGATGAGGGCTGTGTTTCCACTGTTTTAAAAAACCCAATGAGCTGTGGAGATTGACATTAGCGCCAGAGAACTGTACTTTGTTTGATGAAGTTAACAAATAACGTATGAAACGATGTATGTGGCATCTTTGTGGGAAACAGTCCATTTATACTTGGAGAAATAAATTAGTTCCTTCGGATGCCTGGGTAGGAAGGGAGGGAAGGCGAAAGGAGACAGGCTGGAGACCCTGGACTTCAGAGAGGAGATGGAGCAGAGAGAGGGTGGAGGACAAGAGGAACGGAAGGAAGGAGGTGTGCTCTGGGCCTGAACATCACCTCCAGGGCAAACAGGTCGGCTCTGGTGAAACTCCATTCCCCAGAATCAAGAACTCCTGCTCTGTCACAAAACCAGCTGGGCAAGCCATGTAGCCTTTTTGAGCCTCAGTTTCCCCATCTGTCCAAGGGGGAGAATAATATCTCCTCCACAGGCCATGGCTCGGCCTGAGTAAAGCCCCTCCTGGTCACCAGCACATAGTAGGAGCTTAAATGAATGAGTTCCCTTCCTCAGCCCCAAAGAGGCCTACGTAGCAGGAACCCAGACACCAGCCTGCTAACATCTGTGCTCTGACCTCCACCTACTCAAGATAATATTTACAAAGGTAATAGCTACCACTCACTTAGGGTTTTCTGCGTGTCAGGTGCTATGCTAAAACCTTCTCAAGACTCTATTAACATCGTCCAATAAAATATAATGTGAGCTACATGCATAAATTTTTTTGTGTGTGCCTACAGCACCTGGTCTTCCTAGGTGGTCTCCCATCCAAGTACTAACCAGGCCCGACCCTGCTTAGCTCCCAAGATCAGATGAGATCGGGTGTGTTCAGGGTGGCATGGCCGTAGACTAATTTTTAAAAATAGATAAGTTTACTTTCAATAACATGTTTTGTTTAACCCAATAATACAAGCTAATGTTTCAATATGTAATCACTATTAAAAGCATTGATAAGACGTTTAACATCCTTTTCTTCATACAAGTGTGTGCATTTTACACTTACAGAACATCTCAACTAAGACTCAATAGCCTCATGGGGCAAGTGGTTACTGTATTTGACAGCACAGATCTATACCACTTCCATCATTGTGAAAACTTCTATTTGGGGTGCAGCTTCAGAGGACAGATATAATAATTACCCCCATTTTCAGATGCAGAAAGAAACTCGGTGAGGTCCAGGGTCACACAGCTGGTAAGTGGCAGAGCCAGGAAGCTGGGTCTATTTGTCACCAAAGCCCACACTCCTCTTAGCTACACTATCTTGAGAAAACCTGACCTCTGCCTGCCTCCCAGGGTGGAAAGGGTGAACTGGAGATAAGATGACTCAGTCCTGGAAGAGAGACCCAAGGAACAGAGGGAGTGGAATAGGTTCAAAGGTAGAAAACAGAGTGAGGACTGGGGCCCAGGAGAAGAAAGTTTATGGTGCCTGGAAATGGGCCCCTGGTCTGAGAAGTGGACCCCGAGACACAACCATCAGAATGTTCCTTGGCCTTCCGGGGGATACGTTCTTAATGAATACCTAATCCCTTCTTCGTTCTCTCCCTTTAAGATGTAGTTAAACATAACCATTTCCTTTAAACTCATCCCATCCCTGATAGGATGGCCTGCTGAGCCCAGCACCGCCCACTTCTAGCATGATGAGACTGGGACTGAGGAAACTGAGATGCAGGGAGAGACTTGAAACCAGAAGGAACCTGTGTCCCAATCGCATTCTGAGCTTTCAGACCTGAAAGGTTGAGTGACGAGGGAGACCTCAGCCAGCTCCCAGTCTGTGGGCGGAGTTCCAGGCCTCGTGGAGGGCCGCCCTGCCTCCTCTCGCTGCACATGCACACCCCTGGACGCCCCTCTTACCGAGCTGCCTGCTTTCTGCTCTTGGAGTTACCTGATAGACATATTTATTCATTCTTGACCATGACCATTTTGGCTGTGTATTTCTAGGTCCATAGACCCCCCCTAAAAACCCCTGGTTTGTACCAGTTACCCCATCTGGACTCCGGGCCAGCTGCATTTCCTGACTCCTGACCTCTTTACCTCCCAGGGCCTGGGCAGTGGTTCTGTGGCTGACCATGATCACCACGCACCAACCTAATACACACACACGCACCAGTGGGAACCTAAACTCCTGTGTTCCAGTGGTTATGAGAATGGCTGTTGGTACTAAGAGACCTGGGTTCAAATCTCAGCTCATCTTTTTAATTTCCTGCAGTACCTATGCAAATTCCTTACCTTTACAAGTAAGTCTATTTCCCAATCTGCACACTGGATGGTAGTAAAGATATAATAGATAGCCAGTGCCCAGCTATGTACCTGGAATAGAGTAAGCACTCACTGAATAGTAGTCATTTTCACAGGGTCTTGATTCAGTAAGGACTGCTTGGAAGTCTAGAAAAGTTATTAGAAAGTATCTCAGCTGGGCATTGTCCATCCGGCTTAGGACTCGGAACAGGTCGGTGGTCAGCAAAGGAAGGAAGGGATGAAGACCTCTGGAAATGTAACAAGCACTTCCACAAGAAACTCGGAAACCAGGTAAGGTGGCATAAGCATCCTGAATTCTGCTGCCAGGTTGAGAGATAGAGGTCCAGGAGTTACTGATTGGTTCTGTTTCTTAATTTTTTAAAACTTGAACTCAGGTTCATTATAGAAAATTCCAAATTTCTATTTTTATCATAGAAAATGTTCCTGTATAAAAATATACTAAAGTAGAGAAAAACAATATAATCAGCCCTATCTACCCATCACTCAGCTTCAACAATTCTCAACTTGTGGACAATCTTCTTTTATCTGTAACTTCCACTCTTTACTCCTAGATAAGTTTGAATCAAATACCAGACATCTTATCAACTCATTTGTTATTTCAGTTGTCTCTCTACAAGATTTTTGAAATGACCAAATACCATTATCGCACACAAAAAATTAATAATTATTTACTATGATAAAATACAACCAAAGTTTACATTTACCAAATTGCCTTATACTTTTTTTTTTTACAGTTTGATTGAATTAAAACCAAATATATGAAGTCCATATATTGCAAATGATGGACATAGCTCTAAATCTATGTCTTCTGCTTCATTGTTTCCTTTGTGATGTTTTGTTAAAGAAACCAGATAATCTGTAGAATATTCCACTGATCTAGATTTTGCTGACTGCATCCACATGGTATCACTCACCATGTTCCTCCATCCTCTATTTCCTATAAGTTCATAGAGGTTGATTAGATTTTATTTTTTGCCAGCACCACTTCATAAGTGGTGTCGTGCACTCCATCAAGAGATACAGAATATCTGGCTATCTTTTATTTCCTCTTGGAGATGTTTGCACCTGTCAAAGTTCATTACCTTGATCCACTATTTCATTAGAGACTGCAAAATAATGATATTCTAATTTATCCCTCTTTCTCCACTTATTAGCTCAATAATGTCTCTAAAAAAAATTCCTTTCATTGGTTAATGTTACCTGAGGTAATGTTCATATGTTAATGGCAAGATAAACACTTAATTTTTTAACTTTATCAGTTTTCAAAACAATGCTAACATCCTCCAAAGCAGCATATCAGAATTGTTTTTTTTCTAATGTCATTATGAAATCATGGATTTAAACATGGTTGTGTTTCACATACATTGCAGCTGTTATCTTTATTTGTGTTAGAATGTCCCCATTTTTTGGCCATGGAAGCCTTTTCAGGTTTGCTTTTGGCTCCTTTTTATATAATCTTAAAAGAGTCTTTGATATTCTTTTGCTTTCTGGATGGAAAGACAAGACGGTCCAGGCCCATCTCATACATTTCCTATCCTCAACTTAGAATTGGCCATTTCTCCAAGACTCAATCATTTATCCTAGTTTCTTTTATGAAAAAAATGGTATTTAGAGGCCATAATCTGAATACTCGAGGTGCTCATTGCTACTGAGTTCACCATTTTTAGTACTTTTCAGTGGGCTGAGATAGACCATATGTTATCTTTTAAAATTTTTCTAGATAAAATGCATAATGAATTTATACGACTTCTATTTCAAATTCAGGACTGCAAAGTTTCTATTTAACCTCAGTGATCTTACATCTGTATTTCCTTTCTCCTGTACAAAAATTCCTAGTCCTTAGTGACACCAACATAATTCCTCATTGGCTATCTTTCACTATATGCACATAGCAGCCCTAGAAGGAGAAGACCAATACGTCACCAACAATATGATTACTAAAATTATTTTAATAAAAAAAAAATGTACAGGTAAATTTTTGTATTTAAAAATCACTTGAGATACCAGAAGGTAGGGGGGAGTGGGGAGGGGTGAGGTAGACGGGGTAAAGGGGGTCAAATATGTGGTGACAGAAAGAAATCTAACTATGAGAGGTGAACACTGTAGATATATATATGCCTTACTATTAAAGTGTACAGCTGACACTTATTGGTTTTCTTTAACCAATGTCACCATAAAAAATTTTTTAATTAAAAAATAAAAAAAAAATTACTTTACATAGTTCCTCTTCCTGTGATTATGCTGATTGTGCCACCAACAGAATACACACTAAGGTTCATTTGTCTCATTTCACTTCCAATTTTTAAAACCTGTTGTTTTATACATATGTGAAATATTTACATTTCTGAAATAAAATCTACTAAACAAGGAATATGCAAAGCAGTTTAGCTTCTAGCTCTGTTCCCTTCCATCCCCTCCAAGTTTATCTCCAAGAAGCAAGTACTATTATCCTTTATTTCATAGATTTGGAAGAATGAGGCTCTGATAGGTTAAATTACATGCCCAAGGTCACACAGCTAGTAGGAGAATGACCTAGGGCTTGAACCTGGGTTTCCAGAAGATTCCAAAGACAGGATTGTATCTATCTTATTCTCTATTGCATCCCTAGCACCTATTAGTACAAAAACAATTGGTGAATCAATAAATAAAAGGCGAACTGATTACTTTTCTGTTTCAAATGGTTTCAGAAATGATTTGGGGGCCTGTGGGAAGAAATCAGGAGAGGTGGTTTTGATTGGCACCACCACTTCATGGAAGGCAGTAGGGCTCAGCCGAGGCCTGGAAGGTGGCCTCTGAGTGACTGGGTAGGAATGGGTACTCTCGTCCAGAGACGTGGAATAAGAGTCTCGCTCTGACCACATTCTGTAGTCAGTGGCTTCTGATTTGGAAGCTCTGTTGGCTGGTTGGGTAGCTAGGCTTGTCCGTTTCATACTTGAACAGGTGGGCAAAAAAGTTGGCTGTCCCAGAAATACCCAGGAGAGTAATGGTTTTTATCAGAGACATTATGTGTTTTGTCCCTACTGTGTGCTCATTGCCTACTGAGCGCATAGCCTGCAATCCTGTAGCTGCCACCAGGTGACCTGCCATTCCTGCACCTTGGGCCCACTTGTTTTCTGGAGTGTTCCCTTGGCCAGTGTATGTCCTGCCCAAAACTATTCACTGAGCAAGTGGCAGCCTAGCCGGCATCTGAAGCCAGGTGTACCTCGGCCCGAAACCGCTTTTGGTTGTAGGTATTCGTTCTGAAGGGCAGGAGCCCTGATAGCATCTCGAATCGCATTTGCAATCTCAAATTCCTGCTGCTGGCTTCAGAGTTGTGCTTGGAGCTCTGCGCCAATCCTCTCTCAGAGACCCCCTTCCCTGCCGGGAGCATGGGGAGGGCTTGAAGGATGGGGGCGGGGGAGACAGAGTACCAGGCGGGCGGCTCCGTTCTCTTTTCTCACTATCTCTGGGGTGAAAACTGATGCAAAACCAGCCCTGAGGTGCCCCAGCTACGTGGATCCCGTGGCTACGAGGACTCCCTCAAGCCCAGAGCAGGTCAGTGACTCACACAAAATGCCCGCTCTTCACTGCCACTTTGTCCCTCCCCCAATCACACTCCCTGGCTGAGGACCTGGGCAGGTGGCGTAGAGGACAGAGCAGTGCCAGGCAGACTAGTCCCAAACCTGGACCTTCAGGCAAGTCATCTCAGCTCCCAGAGTCTTACTTTCCTCCTGGCAGGATCGATGGGGGGGGTGCCCCAAATGTCCCAGGTGTTGCCTGTCTAGGGACAGATGTGGCCTTGTCAACACCAGTTTCCAGTTAGATTGGCGCCAAGCACCCACCTGCCATTGTAGGATGCCCCCGCCCCCGCACACACACACGTGCTCATCAGAGTGAGTGACTAAGAACACGCATTAGTGTCTCCTATGTGCTGGCCACCCCATGAGCACTTTATTAACTTAACTCTCACAGTGGCCCCATGGGGTCAGTACTAACAGCCCCATCTTGCAGAAGACGAAAGGAGGTGCAGAGTGGTGAAATAACTTGTTTAAGGCCACAAAGCTAGGAACGGAACCCGGGCAGGATGGTCACAAAGTCCAAGGTGCTGACCACCAGGCTTGCTCGCCTGGACAGTGTTCCCCCCACCCCAGGGGGTACCCCACAAGTGTAAGAGCCAGTCCTCTTGGGGTTTCAGCCTCTTCACCTCCCCTGCACAGCAGAAATATCCACCACAGGATCCCTCTGCTGCTCACCTGCCCAAAGCCTCTGGGTGAGGTCCCCACTCCAGCCATGGCGTCCTCTGACGTGGCAGCTGCCAGGACCCTCATAAGGCAGGTGCTGCCCTGAGGTCCCTGGTGGGAACAGGAAGGGTGGCTGACTCCCATGCAGTGGGCGCTCCTTTCATGGAAGCCACTTTCTTATTTGTTTCTGAAGTCCCCAAAAGGAGCTGGTGAGGCTTAGATTGGGATTTGAACCCTAAAGCATCTGTCCTACAAGACCAGGCCTTAAACCGAGGCTGGAGAGAAGGGGAGAAGCTTTTCCTTCTACCACAGCACTAGGTGACAGTGCTGTCTCCAAAACATTGTCACCAAGTTCTTTCCAACATTTTCCTGCCAAGAGGTGGAGTCCATACTCCAACCCCCTTGAATCTGGGTCTGTCTGTCACACCAACAGAAGTGACGCCCAGCCAGTTCCTGGCCAGCCTTTGAGAGGATTGGCGGGTTCTGACAGACAGCTCGCTCTGGGCACGCCAGCGCCATGTAGGGGGGGGGTGAGGTTTATTCCCCGAGACCACCATGTTCTGAGGAAGCCCAAAGAGAGAGAGAAAGCCACACCTGTCCGACTCGCTGTCCAAGCCATCCCAGCTCAGGTGCCCGACGTGTGAGGAAAGCCACCACCGTGGACATTTCAGCCCTTGTGGACACCACGCAGAGAAGACCCAAGGCCTCAAACGTGGTCCCGGTCAAGACACCCCAGCCGTCCCAGACACAGGGACCAGAGGGGGGCCGTGTCCGCTGTGCCCTGTCTGACCCGCAGGACCATGAACAGAATGAAAGGGTGGTTTTACACCACTGCGTTTCAGGTCTCGTAGACTTCTATCCCCGCCGTGTGACATTCCCCGGGAAGAGAGACAGAGTCAGAGCCAGGGACAGAGAGAGAAGCTCATCACGATGAGGGCGTGGAGAGAGGAGGAGAGAGAGAAACAGAGAAAGAAGGACAGTGAAAAGGAGATACACAAAGAGGGACGGAAATAGAGAAAAGGAGTCTGAGGCAGAGAAAGAAGGGAAAGAGAGAGATAGCGAGAAAAAGAGAGGAGGCTGAGAGAAAGGCAGGCAGAGATGGGTAAACAAACAAAACCATGTGGGTTGAAAGCGACAAGGATGGTGGAGGCCGAGGGGGAGCGGCCAGTCTCCCCAGATCTGCCCTCCCCGCACCGGCTCAGCCTCCGTCCCAGCCCCCTGAGGCTTGTCTGGGCTCTTCCTGCACATCTGATCCCAGACTTCCCCCAGCCTGGGCCTGGCAGCGCCCAGACCTCCCAGTGTGGGCTCACCCTCCCAGCATGCATCTCCAAGCCCCTGAGTCCCCCTCCCCAAGCAAAGCTGCCACCCCACAAGGGCCATCTCAGGGCAAGGACCAGCCCACCTGTCACCCAACCTGCAGGCCTGGGCATAGCGACTATGGACTGGAAGAGAAAGAGGCTCAGCAGAGGGTTCAGGCCTGGGGTCAGGAGCCCCCAGAAAGCCACTTCATAGGGAGGGTCTCTGCCTCCTCATTCTCTCTTCTGATCCCCCTCTCCCTCCCTCCAGTGGCTGGAGGTGTAAAACCAAGAGGGTCCCCCTGAGCAGGCTCCATAACTCAGCCAGCCAGCAGAGGCCAATATTTAAATCATAGCTTACTTTGCTTTGTGTGAGGGAATTTATTAGCCTACCACATAAATGTTTTATTCATTAGGCCGTGTAAATAATGCATGCCTGTTTCCATGGAGACTTAACCCTTCCGCTCCCAGAACCCTGGCCTGCCCTGGCCTCTCCACCTTTGTATTATCTGGTCACTCCCCGGTTCTGAAATCGCTCAACAATAAGACCACCAGCCAAACGCAGTAACAATCAATATTATTATTTTAGCCATCATTTACTAAGCCCTCTGGGAGCCAAACACTGTGCCCCAGCTCTTTTTACCCCCATGGTGTCATTGTCACACGTACTACCATCTCCGCCATGTCACAGATGAGAAGACAGAAGCTCAAGATGGAGGAGATGCTTGCCCAGGGTCACACAGGGCAGGTATGAAGCCAGGATTCATACCAGGCCTGACTGACACTAAAGCCAGCTGTTTAGACTCTTGTCCTCTCTTTTCTGCCCAGCTCAGGGTCCCCTGGAACGTATAAAGAGGCTGTTTAGAGGCACCTTGCAAGCAGGAATTGTCCCCTCCTCAGGCTTACTGTCAAATCAGGTGGTCTCTCTCTCTCTCTCTCTCTCTCTCTCTCTCTCTCTCTCGCTCTCTCTCTCTCTGAATCCTGCAGAATCCCAGCCCCACAAATGCTGAGGTTATGGGGATCAACCAGACGAACACCTGGGAACCGTTGTGCAAACTGAGACCCAGAGTGACACAGGACTTGCCCAAGGTCCCATAGCAAATCCCAGCAGAGCTGGCCCTCGAACCCAGGATTCCTCCTCCTGCCCTGAGTGCCTCATCTGGAACCTTCCGAGACCCAAAGGTGACAGTGCTTGTCCTTCCCTTTATAGACAGAAACTCTGAGGCATTGAGGTTGAGAGGCTGGCCCAGGGTCACCTCAAAATTAGCAAGAAGAGTATTCTGGGAGGCCTGGGCAGACCCCTGCTTCCTCCCAGTCACATCTCACTGCTCTGCTCAGCGAGCGTGGTCATGCCCAGGCCACTTCTGCCACCTCGGCTGCTCGTTAGGCAGCTCCCACGTGTGCCCGAATGGCCCCTCGATGATGGCAGTGTGCACAGGCCACCACAGCTCCCATGACCATCATCGGGGGCCCCCTGGCTCCTCCATCGGCTTTCTTAGTCTCTGAAAACAGCAAAATCAGGCATGAGCCCAGAGCCGCCTGTGGAGAAACAGCATGACCTGCTGTTGTCTGAAAATTACACCCTTAAATGTTGTTCTCCTGGCTTTTCTCTAGCCCAGATGCGGGTCTGCAGGCCTCCCTGACTCTATGAAGATGACACAAGTGCCTGCGAATACGGCCAGGACTGTGGTAAGCCCCTCACCCCTTCATCTGACCCACTCCTCAAGCAGCCCAAGGAGGGGTAGTACCTGGTTGCCTCACCTCAAGGCTCAGAGAGGTGGAGAAACCTGCCCAGGATGCACAGCTGGCAAATGGCAAAGCCCTGGAGGCTAACCCGGGTTGAGCATCTATCTGTCCTCCTTGCCCAGCCCTTGACCACTGCCTCCCAGAGGACGGAACGTGGGCAGCAAAGCCCATTGCATGTTTGGGGGCGTTGTTTCCCTTTTTACTGCCTTCAGACCTTCTGTTCAGGTCAAGAAGAAAGTCTCCACCTGGGTCTGGCTTGCGGGACGCCTCCCCAACACCACCAGCTGCCCTTTCAAACAAAGATAGCAGGTCTCAGGCTTAGAGCTCTCTGCAGGCTGCAAAACCTGGAATTTAATGACCCCACTGTATTTTCATTATCTTTATCTTTAAATTTGCCTCCATTGATAGCAAGTGATGCTGGTTTTCCACTTCATATATACTATAGCTAAGTCGCAAATAGCACTTACAAATGGGTCTAACGTTCTGAGCTTTGCATATTTTACCTGATCTAATCCTCAGAAAACCTTATGAGTTAGGATCATTATTATCGCTGACGAAGATATAAGGAAACTGAGGCACAGAGTTGTTAGTACTATCCCCAAGTCACACAGCTAGTTAAGTGCCTGTGGCCAGACTTTGACTTTCTTCAGAACTGTAGTGTCTCCCACAGTGAGGTAACTTTCTTATTAAATTAAATTTTTGTAAAAAGAAAAAAAGAAAAGAAATTGGTAACATGTACTGATAATCATACAGGCAGCACACGGATATACCCAAAATCACAAAGGCATTTAGAAACTTAGCATTGCCTGGTTGCCTACAAGATGTTACCACCATAAGCCCCACCCCCTGGGCTTGGAGCCAATGAGGACCAGGCCTAGCTTGACACATCTCATAGGCTCCACCCCCAGGTCTGGAGCCAGTGAGAACACAAGGCCTGGCTTGGGACCCCTCTCTGCAGGGGAGTAGTGAGCTACCCTGAGTACAATCTGCAGAGGGTGAGGGCAGAACCACGCCTGACAGGCAGCATCTCTTGGACTCCTCACAGCTCCCCACAGGTAGATTTTCCTACCGCCCCCAATTTACATATGAAAGAAGCACAGAAGAGTTAAGAATCTCCCTACTTTAGCAGCCTGGGGCAGGGCAGGGGTGGAGTGGGAATGGGGGAAGTACAGAGCCAGGATTTGAAGCAGAGCAGTCTAGCTTCAGAGCCTTTAGCGCAGAACCCCTGGACTACGTGGCTCAAGTCATCAAGACATGGCATCCTCCGAGCGCCTAGATACAGCTGTGCCTGCAGGCAATCTACCCCGGACTTTTCCTTTTGTTCCAGCCAATGAATTTCCATCCATGCTTAATCCACAAGAAATGGATTATGAATTAAGGGTTTTAACACTTGCAAAGGAGAGAATAATGGTACTCCCTTCCTTGGCTGGGAGGAATCAGCTCAGTGGATTCTGCAATTGAGTTCAGCGTGTGACGTGGGATTTCCAAGGGACAGGCTGAGGCAAGATGGATGTGTCAGTGTCGGGTCGAGGGTGAGGGGAGTCAGGCACCGAGGGTGCAGAATGTAAGGGAGCACTCACCCTCAGGGGTTGACTGTGCCTTTGCAGGTGACAGTCAGTGCTTCTCTGCGGGTTTCACCCGAGGTGCCGGCCCCTCCCCTCACACTTGCTGTGGACATGTGTGTCATGCATCATCCTCGTGTCTTTGGGCACGGGACCAGAGGGCATCCTTTCACCCAACTGTGCGTACCTGTAAACGGTGACCTCCAGACCTCGACAGCAGTGAGCACCAGTGGGTCACTTTCACGGGCACAGCACCCATTTCCATGGCGAGCCCCCTCCACGACCCCCACAAGCACTCTGGTGACTCTAGGGTTCCTGAGGGTAGGGGCCGAGCGTGGGAGATCAGCCACAGCACTCTTCTGTTCTACCCTGGCCAGGTTTGTGCCCCTGCCAAGGGGCTGCCTCCCCAAAGCCAACAAGGCTGCAAGCCCTGCTGGCACCAAATGACCCCTGGACCCCTGCAGCCTCGATGAGCCGAAGCCATGCAGGCTTCCTTCGGCTCCCGCCTAGACTCCATCTCTTCATGGCTGGCTCAGATGTTATGTCCATAGTGCCAGGAGGTGACAGATATATTCCTGTCCCTCACCCTCAGCCTCTTCACTCCAATCTCCTCCTTCCCCTCAAGGCCACTGGCGAGTCCATGGTGCTTCGGACACACCCAGGGGTGCCCAAACCTGACCACACACTCCCCTGCCATTTACTAAAGGCTCCAGACTGTTCTAAGCACAGCAATTCCTAGGGACAAAATGGCACACTCTCAACTTTACAGAAGAGAAACGCCACTAGAACAGTCAATGGCTTGACCCGGGTCACACAGTTTCTATGTGGTGGAGCCCAGGTGTGGCCCAGACCTGATTCTATAGCACACTACGTCTACGGTTGAGGAGGACAGGAACCCTCCAATGCCCAGGCTCCCTTAGTCCCTCAGCAGAGCAGAGCCCTGCTCTCCTCTCTGGGGAGTGCAGGAATCCCCAGCCCTGTGAGCCAGCAGCTTGCAGGGCCACACACACACACACACACACACACCTTCCCTTCCACTTCCTCCTCCCACCCTTAGCAGACATCCGCTCCTGCATTCCCCCACCAGCTCAGCTCTCATCTCTGGCTCCTTTACTGAGTCAGGACGACCAGCCCACGGGGGATTCCATAACCGCTAAGCCCCCTAGAAAGACTCACAGTCCCATTTCTCAGTCCCAATATGCTGTCCCTGCTCTGTGGTCCCTTTTGGCTTCTGGGACTTGTTCACAAGTTCAGCCTCACATCATCTCTGAGCCAATCCTGGTCAGGGGAGGAAGCAAATCTGGGGACCGAAAGGGTCAGAGGTACTTTCTCACCATTGGTGAGGCCTCAGTGTGGGGTGCCCTCCTTCAGGCTTCCCTTCCCCACTGCCCCCACCCCGTTGGCATGCCGGGTCCCTGCCTCCATTTCCCTGCCTAGCATGGCACCCTTTCCTATCCCAGGTGAGGCCAGGGGCGCTGGCTCCTTATTAGATCCCAGGTAGGTGCTCAATAAACATTTCTGAAGTAAAAGGAAGGGAACTGGGTTGAGGAGGGGTGAGTCGCCAGTCCCTGGCTCAGCGCTCCCTCTGTCCTTGAATAGTGACCCTGGCCCAAAGCTAGCTAGAGCGCCCATCACCTGGAACAATTTTCTTCATTGGTCCCTGATCACACCCTCAGGGCTCGCCCAGTGTCACCTGCCGGCTCCCGCAGACCCTCTCATCTGCCCGAAGGCTCCCACTAATGGGCACAGCCCCCTCTCCTCAAATGACCTCCAAGCGTCCCTGAACCTGGAATGCTGGGCCCAGCTTCCCCGCTCCCCACCCGCTTGATTCTGTCCTAATCCCTTACATCTCTGCTTCTATCCCCCGACTCCAGAATCAAAATTTGGCCTCCCTATTATTTTTATAGCTCCTTAGGCTTTTTAACATATATAACAGTTTTCACTGTTCAGCAGTTGTTCCTGAAGTGATTATTTGATTAACGTCTTACTCTAAAGCCTGCCCCCATACCAAATGCTGTCCCCGGCACACAGTAGGCCTACAGGAAATATCTGATGAATGAATGAGTGAGGAGCTGCCCATGAGACTTCAGTCTTAGGAAAAGACTCTGAATCGCTGTACCCCACAGTCATCCCAAGAAACACCACCAGAAACACTTAGGCCAAAGTCTAGAGTGAAGCCATCACCTCTGTGTGACAACTTTTCTGAGCCAGAAGGAGCAGCTTCATCCCAGCCCTGGGGCTCACACTTCTAACCACTTCTCCTGAGATGGAAATCAGATTTCAGAGCTGAGATGGTCCTCGGGGGATAGCGGCCATTCCCTTGCCCTCCTAACTGAGCTCTATGTGGACCCAACCCCCACTTCCCAAGATGTCAAGTTTTCTCCCCTGTACTGGCCTCCCAGTTCCCTCCCTCTGACCCACAGCCTCTTGTCCTCAGCAGGACACTGTCAGGGTCTCAGGGACCCTCTTAGAAAGTACTACTATGTGTCAATTGTGTCCCTCAGATAGATATATTGAAGTGTTAACACCTGTTACTTGGAAATGGAGCCTTTGCAGATGTAATCAAGTTAAAATGAGTCATACTGGATTAGGGTGGGCCCTTAATCCAATTTCACCTGTGTCTTTATAAGAAGAGGAGAGACAAATGCCATGTGATGACAAACATGGAGATTGGAGTGATGCAGCTGCAAGCCAAAGGGTGTCAAGGATTGCAAGCCACCACTAGAAGCTGGCAGAGGCAGGAAGGACCCTCCCTTAGAGCCTTCAGAGAGGGCATGGCCCTGCTGACACCTCGATGTCAGACTTCCGGCCTCCAAAGCTGCGAGATAATACATTTCTGTTGTTTTAAGCCACTCGAATTGTGGTACTTTGTCACAGCGGCCCCAGGCCTCTAATGCAGAAGGTTTCCTGTCCCTGTGGGTCGCAGGCCAGAGGTCATCATGGAGAAAGGCCCTGTTCTTTACCCAGAGCTGGGCGTGCAAGCCCCTCCCAAGTAGAGAACCCTAGGGGTGCTGAAA
>CM053509.1:156221202-156238215 GCA_028627145.1 Eidolon dupreanum | reverse complement strand
AGGAGCCCAAAGCCCGTCCTCCAGAGGAATTGGCAAAACCCATGAACCTTTGGGGTTCTTGTGGACTAGGGGAGGAGCCCCCCTCCCACATGCCTTCACCTCTGAGGGTCACTAAGTGACACCAGGAAGTCTCCTAGAGTCCAAGGCAGGTCCTAGAAGACAGGAACAAAGCTAGCCTGGGTCTCAGATCACAGTAGTGAGGCTCCAGGAGGTCCCCTGTGTGTTTGGGTAAACTGAGTCTCAGCCATCCCACCCAGAGCAAAGGGCTATGCTGGAAACTTCTCTCTGGGAAGAGGGGTCAGCATGTGGGTGGATATCTGTGTCTGGCTTCCCTCTCCCTCCTCTCACATCTCTGAATCCAGCCACCAGTGACCTCCACACGACGACATTTCATTAACACTAATCAGCTCCTATCTGATTTTTGCTGCATTTCACTTTAGAAACCACTTATCAGTTCTTGACACATTCTCCCTCCCTGAGCGCTGTGACATCACACCTTCCCATACTCCTCCCTCCTCCCTGCTTTCTATCTCCTTCTGGGATTTTCTGGAAAGTCCTCAAGGTGCTGTCTTTGGGACTCTCCTCTCTCCGCACACTCCCTGGATGGTCTCATCCACTGTCCGGCTTCTCCCCCAACCTGAGAGCCAAGGATGCCCAGATCTGTCCCTCTAGCCCAAACTTTCCCTGGGGCTACGGATCCAGGAGTCCAGCAGCCTTCTCCACAGCCACCTGGGGTGTTTCCCAAACTCAATGAACCCAACACTGACCTCCTCACTCGCACAAGAGAAAGCCATCTTTTCCCAATCTCAGTGAATAATGTTCTCAAGTCTCCACTCACTTCCACAATAAACAGCCATGATGCCTCACTCTCTGCTGGAACTAAAACCCGGTAGTCCTGGCTCTTCTACCTTTGAAGCATCTTACCAATCTGCCCTGTCTCCCCATCCCCTTGGCCACCACCTCAGCTCAGATATATATTATTGTTCATCTGAACCTCCCATCAGAATGAAAATGCTTAATAAATCTTTTAAAATAAATTAACCTCGCTTAAAGCCTAAAATACAAGAACTAGGATCTATCTGACCTGACTCAGGAACAGCTGAGTGTAAAGCCGAACCCAAATCTCAGCCCAGAACTCAGAAACCAGAGCTGATGTCTAGAGCATAGAGCAAAATTTTCTCCCAAAACTTAGAGTCGAGGACCCACATCCCACACTCATTTTTAGTTTAAAGAGTCACATATGGCTCAGGCCTTTCACCAAGATTCCTTATTGTATTTTTCTCAAAGAAAAACAAGTGTCGATGGGGAGAGGGTTAACAGTTTATTCTATTTTTTCTGAGTGATTTTATCACTGTCGTTAGAACATTCATTGAAGTAAGTGAGAAATCCATCACAGGCTGACAGCAGTGTGCAGACTAATGGCTGTTAGATGGTAATAATTTTTAATATGATTTTTATTTCACTTAATTTCATATGTGCTTGACAAAAGGTCCCCAGTCACTGGGGAGCAGTGCAGAACTGGGAATATGCTCAGAGGAAGGTCTATTAAGCCAGGTACTGGAAGCATTTCAAAGAAATAACTTTGCCATTCATGGAAAAAGTCAGGAACTTGGTTGGGTGAAGAGAGATGGTTTCTGGCACAATGTCAGTATCACACCACACAGACACTAGCATATGTGTGCCTCATGATACCATGGGTCAGAGAGACAGGCACCCAAGTGATGGGCATCCCACATACCTGCAAACATGCCAAGGCACATATACATAAACGTATCTTTTCTTGTGAGCAGACATGCAATCACACTCAATAAGTCACACTCCAAGTGTCCAGGAGAACACATCACAGGTTTAGATTACACACATAAACATGCATGCTGCGTGAGAGAGAGGGTGTGAGCAAGCAAGCGTGGGCTCGTTGGGTGAAACTCTATATCCTACCAAGGAATGAGTCTCAATCTCTCTCTCTCTCTCTCTCTCTCTCTCTCTCTCTCTCTCTCTCTCCCTCTCTCCCCCCCCTCTCTCACACACACACACACAGACTCATATAGAGTGAACAAATAGATTTAGCCCCATGCAGTCACATACCACACATAAAACAACCACATACAAAATGTCTCTCACAGTCACCAAAAGTCACACATATCCTACTGGGTCTGTCCTACAGGCTATAAATGAATCATGAAGCCCATTGGGATTTTGTAACTATTGTTTTTCTAAATTGTTTTTAACTATTAAAGGAACTAGTGGAGAGACCAACTTCTATGCCCAAAGGCAAGGCTCCAGAGGTGGCCATGGGACTGGGGGAGAGGAACTCCTGGCAGAAAACAAGGGCAAGATGGCACAGTAACAGCTAAGGATAAAACCAACCCTGACTGCAGCCCATGTCTAAAGTGATCTGAGATGGGATGGGGAGGGTCTCAGGGGATTGCTGGTTTGGAGCACCAGTGCCTTCCTAGATGTACATCAGATCAGAGTGACCAGCCCAGATTTCGAGGTCCTGGAGGGATCTTGGTAGCCTCCAATTAGGGGGTCCCAGATACAGGAAGCCACACTGTTCTTGGGGCTTTCCTCCACCTCATCAGGGCCCTGAACCAGAACAGGGGGCACAGCCCAGGAATTAAATGGTCAGTGGGAAGATAAGAAGAAGGAAGAGAAGCTGCAGTTTTTAGTTCTACAGTTTTCTATCCATTAGACCTCAGACACAGAGGCAGAAGACAGATCATAAATCCCCTGCTCAGGTAAAGAAGGCTCCCACGGCCACACCTTGCCAACACTCACTTGCTCCAAAACAAGGTCTAGAGGAAGCTGAAAAGAGCTGACAGGGCCCCATCTCTCTTTGGCTCCCCACCTAGAGGAAGAACAGAGCAGTGCTCCCACAGCCTAGCAAGGTGTTGTACAGTCCTGGCCACAGACCTGCTCAGGGACTTCTTGCTGATGAACTGTCTGCATTCTGTTCTATTTGACTCTGAGAGTGACAATTGTGTGATACTAAGAGGGACCAGCTAGAGTCTGGCTCCCTGAGTTTAAACCTCACTTGTGCCCATTCACCAGCTTTGTGAACTTGGGAAAACTACTTAACCTCTACTTCCTCATCTGTAGAACCTCAATAGTAAATCTCCTCACAGGTAATTGTAAGGATTAAGTGTTATTCTTTTCTTTCAGTTTCTTCTAGAAAGGATTGGAATTGGCTTTTCCAATGTTTTCTTAACATACATGGAAATTCTCTGAAGACTAGAGCAGTCATCCCATGATGTCACTCTTCCTCCATCCTCCTGCCTAGCTTGGGGTCCCCAGAGTGTGGATCGAAGGAGGAGTTCTAAGTCACCTTATTGAGGCTAGTCACTGTCTGATATGGGTCCCCTGACACATGTATACATGTATGCACGTGTATACACACATATGTACACATGCACTGTTTCAGACATTCCCTCTAATCCCTGAAGCTGCACCTCCAAGGTGAAGAGGCCTGAAAGTTATCAGCACCACGGACAGCGGCATGTCTCTGTCCAGGGTGCTGACCTGGGCGTTTCTCCCGTCGCCCACACCGCACACTCGCTTCTTCTACCTCTAACCAGGAGGTCCAGGAGGACACTTATCTGGAGACTGAGACCACAGGAAATCAGAGTTTTTGATTTGGTGAGAAATTCTGGATCTGAATATACCCCTTCACAGAGGACATTGTGGGGATGTGCTAAGCCCTTTATATTGCTATACCAGTTAATTCTCAAAAATAAATAAACAAATAAACAAATAAAATAAAAACAATGAGATAGGTGCTATTATCCTCTCCATTTTGCAGATTAAAATCCTGATATTAAAGAATCTATTGGTTCATCCAAGTTCACACAGCTAATGTGGAGGAGCAGAATTCTCTCTCTCTCTCTCTCTCTCTCTCTCTCTCTCTCTCTCTCACACACACACACACACACACACACACACACACACACACACATCTAAACCATAAACCCAAGCAATTCCGTCTGTCTTGGAGATTTATGTGTTCATCCCTATTGCCTAGATCAGGCGAAGAAGAGACTCTCAATGAATATCTGTTGAATGGATGAATAATTCCAAAGGCATTGCCCTAGCTTCTTCATTGCCCTGCCTCCAAACTGGGACATCTAGTTCACCTTAAGAGTTGTTTCTTCAGACACTGAGATTATCCCAAATACTTCTCCTGGCAGTACCTCTCCTCCCCACAACCCCCATGGAGCCTGACATAAGCTTCCATTGTTGCTCGGCAGGACTTGACCATCTCAAACTTCCCTGGATCAGAGACTGAAGGTCCTGAGATCTGGTTTTCCACACCCTGGAATAGTTAGTGCTTGTTTGGTTGCCAGGAAAAGCCCTGCCAACTCTAACTCTTCAGCTGGAGCTACTGTGGAAATAAGTGCCCCATAAAGGGAAGTGATGATTATTCCTGTTGAACATGAAAGTTTTCTCCACCTTGGCATCAACAGGGAACAAATGTAAGCTAGTTTTCAAGGCAGAGGCAGGTCCATGAAGGATGTATATGGCCCAGTAATAGTGCTTTTGGTTCACAGGGTAAGAAAGATTCTGCAGTAGTCTCCACCTTGCAGTGCCTGAGCTCAGAAATTATCCCATAGACCCAGAGATTCATATGTAGATATAACCCATTGCAATTTAGGTTGAGCCTTTCCAAACCCATGTGTATAAGTTTTTAGGGAGGCAGCTCAAATTCTAACCTCAAAGAGTCAAATGAATAGGAGTCCAGACTTGTATCGACAACAAGTAGTAACAAATTACTGTTAATTTAATATCTACTATGTGTCCAGCCCTATGCTAGGCACAAGTCATATAAGGTTAACCAGACAAGGTCCTTGCTCTCAACAACTCCAATGATTGACAGAAAAGAAACACAAGACACTGGGGCAACTCATGCCAGATATAAGTCCTTGTCAAAGATGACTGAAGAGGAAAAGGATTGGGATTCTTCCTGGGCCATGCTGGCTGAGCAAATCTTGTCCCCTCAACAGCCTTCTCAGTCACCAGTTGTCCTAGCCCCAGACAGCATAACCAGGAAGAAACGGTAAACTTTAGTGGTTGTTAAAGGTGACTGTTTTTATTCAAATCCTAGTTCTTACGCTTACTACAGAAGTGCCTTTGATAAATTATGAATCTCTCTAGGCCCCAACATTCTCAGCTGTAAAATGGAATAATAAAATCTAACCTATCTCAGTAGTGTTGTGAGGTTTAAATGAGTGAATTATTACAAAGCGCTTAGGATAGGGCTTGGCTCATGGCAAAGGCTATAGAAGTAGTAGATGCTGTTGTTGGTGTTGTCAGCCCAGTACGTGAGCCAGTCAGAGGCTAGCACCAATTTTGGGGAGCCAGTACATGAGATTCAGCCTAACACAGTTCCTGCGTTTGAGTTATCTCTGCTCAAGTTCACACAGCACACCAAAGACAGAGCCCCATTAAGAGCCTTGCCTTCACCTCCAGGTGCTCAAGCAGTTCTCCTATGCTTCTTCCCCCAGCTTCCTGTTTATTAACTATTTTAGCTACTGTTAATTGGGTGCTTACTTTGCTGAACACTTGGCATATATTATGCCACTCAGAGTCCTCATAATAACCCTTTCTGAGTGAGGTAAGTACTATGATGATATCCATTTTCCAGAAAAGAATTCTGAGGCTCAGAGAGGTTTAGACCCAGGCAGGTGACTCCAGAACCCAGACTCTGAATCATTAAGCTATACCATCTTCATTCACAAAGGATGAGTTAGCCCTTCTCTGTTAAATCTTTCAGCATCTCTGCCACTCCCTAGAGCTTCCTGAACTCCCACTTGGCTGCCAAGTGGAACATGGTATCCCAAGTCCCTCATGGCTCTGCTCACTTCCAGCTGACACTTACGGGGTCCCAGATGGGAGTTACAAAGGGGCACGTTGGTGTCCTGGACTGTGGCTTTTGGATCCCTCTCAAGACAGGCTTTAGACTCCTATACGTCTGTTGTTATTGAGGGGACAGCACCCTAATTCTCCTCTTTCAGGCCCTCCTCTCTCTGTCAGATTGACTCCTTCCCGCAGGGAGGAATTAATAGAACAGAGATACCCCCATGTTTCTATAAGTGTCTGTACTGGGAGGTCCCACAGAGGCATTCCCTGGGGATACTGCTTCATACAACCCCAATTCCTCCTCCTCTGGATGGGACAATGTCACCCAAACAGAAATAGATTAGCCTGTGCTGCACCCCACACACTTTGGTGAGCCTGGCTTAAATCTACCTGTAGCAACTGGATGCACAGCATGGCCCTCTCTATCATGCCAACTACTGCCACTCAACACACACACACACACACACACACACACACACACACACACACACACCTGGCTTTGGATGCAAATAGAGCTGGATTCAAATTCTAGCTCTACCACTGGCTTAGACCTGATACTACTCTCTCTGGTCCTCAGTTTTCTCACCTGTAAAATGGAGGAGGGGGCTCCATCTGTCAAGGACCATCCTGATCCAGCATGTTGGTCCTACAAGAGAGATCTGAGCCCAGTGACACATGCTTTCCCCACCTTCCTGAGAGCAGCCCCATAGCTGGTGGAAAAGGGCAAGGAGTCTCAGGACTACTGGAGGAACCCACTGCTTCTCCAAGTCCCCCTCTGCTTCATATCCTGTTTCCTCCCACAAGCTCTACTGGACTAAGAGGCCATATAGTTTGAGGGTTAAAAGCAAGGATTCTGGAATCAAACAGAGCTGGGTTCAACACTCAACTCTGCCCTTCACTGGAAAATTACCTTATTCAGCCTCAGTCTTCTCAATATAAAATGGGATGAACAATACCTTCTTTACTGGGTCCCCCTGGGGACCACAAGTGGGAAGAGTCTGACCTCTATGCTCTTGGGGGCAGATGGTGAGAAGAGCTGTGGGCTCAGAAAGCCCTAACCAGGGTCCCATCCACAAGGCTGCTCAGCAGGAACCCCCACCTCACCCCACCAGAACACTGTGGCCCATGCGGGCCCCCTGGAAAGTGGTTTAAACATAGAATTACCATATAACCCAGGAATTTCATACCCAGAGAATCAAAAATGCTATGTACTTGGACACAATACAAATACACACAGTAAGACACAAATGTTCATACCAGCATTATTCATGATAGCCAAGACATAGAAGCAACCCAAATGTCCATTAACTGATGAATGGATAAACACAATGTGACATATCCATACAGTGGAATAATATTCGACAATAAAAAGGAATGAAGTAACTCATGCTACAATACGGGTGAACCTCAAAAACATTACCCTAAGTGAAAGAACCCAGATACAAAAGACCACAATTCCACTTATATGAAATGTCCAGACAAAGCAAATCAATGCAGACAGAAATTGATTTGTGGTTGCCGGGGCCTAAAGGACAGGAGAGTGGTGGGTGAGTGCTTAATGAGGATGGGGAGATTCTTTTAGGAATGATAAATACGGTCTAGAATTAAATGGTGGTAACAGTTGTACAACCTTGTGAAAACACTAAAAACCACTGAATGTACATGTTAAAGGGGAGAATTTTATGGTATGTGCATTATCTTAAAAAAAAAAACTTTGGCTGATGAGAGTCTGAGCACAGGTCAGTGCCCTGAAATTCCTGCTCACAAACCGGGGAGCCCTGCAGAGCCCTCAGATGGTCCTGGACCCCTGAGGACAGGTGGTCATAGGCCCTGGCCACTGCCAAGGGCAGATGCTGGGCTGGCCCTGGAACAGGCACCTGCGGTCAGCGTGGACAGTAGCTGAGGGTGCAGCCCAAGAGTCAAGAAGAGTCACATTGAAATCCTAGCCCCACCGCTTACAGTCTCCTGACCCCAGGCATGTGGTTTAACCTCTGAGTCTTAGTTTCCATACCAGTAAAATGGGAGACAATAATATTACCTATTTCACAAAGCTGTGAAAATTAAATAAGACCATCAGGTAAATTGCCTGGTATGGTGCTGGACATGTGGTAAAATGCTAGATGTACGTGGGCCACTAATGTTGCTGATATGAATGAAGTCTTACCGACATTCCTAATGGGCGAGAATTATTATTCCCATTTTACAGATGTCACCTGTGCCCCGCTCTGAGGTTTGGGAACACTAGGATGCCTTCATGCGAATTGTGGGGGATACACCTGAAACTGAGGGTTCCAGTGAGGAGGCTACTACAGACAAGCCAGTGAGATGAGAGATGCTGGTGGCTTGGCCAGGGTAGTGACAGGAGGAATGGAGATGGTTGAAGGAGGACTCATCAAGGATAACTGACCACTCTCAGTTTCCAGCTTGGTAACCAGATGGGCGGTGAGGCTGGTTGGACTCTGAGTTCAAAGACATAGGGGAAGGAAGAGCCTGGAAAACTCAGGTTCACATGAGAGCTCAGGGCTGGAGGCAGAGATGTGGGGATGACTATGATGTGGGAGGGAGGAGGCTGGATGGAGGCTGGAGGCTGGATGGAGGATGGATGGAGGATGGAGGATGATGGATGCTGCAATGCAGGAGGGAGGAGGCTGGATGGAGGGTGGAGGATGGAGGATGGATGGAGGATAGAGGATGGAGGATGGATGGAGGGTGGAGGATGGAGGATGGAGGATGGATGGAGGCTGGACGGAAGATGGAGGATGATGGATGCTGTGATGTGGGAGGGAGTAGGCTGCGTGGAGGGTGGAGGCTGGAGGGTGGAGGATGGATGGAGGATGGAGGATGATGGATGCTGCGATATGGGAGGGAGGAGCTCCTGCAGTAAGATGAGGAGAGAGAGCAGCACTAATCACCTAGGATAGGTGGTGGTGTCTCTCCCTGTAGATTATGAGGAACTTGGGATCTTCTCATGTATTTCTGCAGCCCTGGGGCCTGTTGTAGAAGGAAGGACAGAGCACCAGACAGGCAGGCTAGCAAGAAGTCAGACAGATGGACAGACAAGTTCACTGAGACACATCCAGACAAGCAGGCCAGCAGGCTGACCAGTGGCTAGAAAAACAGCCACAGGGACAGGCGAGCAAGGCCACTAAGATGTCTCCCCCTTCCTGCCCCCCACCACTGCTGACACGGCCAGGCGTGGAGCATAGATTTATCTCCAAAGGCCGCCACAATCCCGCTATTGGATTTGTAATCACAGACTCCAATGTTCACGGGATAAATATACTAACAAACTAATTGTTTGTTAGCTCTGAGGTTGGAGCAATCAACACGTCCAGCATGAGATATGGGCCACTCGCCCACTCGAGTTTCAGCCATCCCGAGGCCTTGGGGCCGGGCGCCATGGGCACTGCCCGGACCCAGCGTGACACACATGCCCGAACATCAGAGCCAGGGATGGCTGGGCAGGAGGGCGCCAGCGCACGCTGGCATGTAGCCGTCACTGCCCTTGCCTGCGCCTCATCAGTGGCAGACATAAACTAACTCGGTTCCTGGGGACCCCAGAGGAGCAGCAGGAACTGTTTGCTAGAGAATTATAGCTGTGGGTGAAATTAGATGTACTCTGAGCCCCAAGGCTGAGAGAAATAAAAAGCATTTTAAATGGAGTGTAGAATTCATATTCCTCAGTCACCTTCCAATAAATAAATCTTGTACCAGTTTTTTCTGTAAACAGTGGTTACACTCAGCTTCCATTGTCTCCACATTCCATATGCCAATTGGCCAGGGGTGGCAGGGCCGTGCTGGGGCGTAAAGAGAGAAACCAGGACATGCCTGAGGTTGGAAAAGACCAGAAGAGTGGTGACTGCCCCGAAGGGGTCCCCAAGTTTGAGGAAGTGTCAGGGATGTACCCAGGTCATAGCCAAGCTCCAGTCATCCCTCAGGGATCTCACAGGTGACAGGTCTCAGATGAAACTACTCCCAATCCCCAAATTTTGAAACCCAGGGAGGGGCCCAGGGCTTGAGGCCCATGGAGGACAGGACAGCTCCAGCTCTCTGGGGTCCCTAACCCCCTAGGAAATGAAGGGTCCCACTAGGGCTGACAGCTGGTGTAGGGGTTAGGGTGTCCTGCAGGGCTGGCCATGGCAGCGTCCATTGTTCTTGGTTTCCTTTTTAAAAGTCTTTGCCTTCCAGATGCAGAAGTGATACTTCCTCATGGCTAAAGGTGTGGAGAACACAGAAAATCACCAAGAAGTAAAATATCACCTGCAATACTATCGCCTGAAAAAAAAAAATCCCTTTCGATGTTTTGGTATTTTTGCTTTCAGACAATCTTCAATGCAAACATAAACATGTTTTCCAAAACAGAAATAATTGCTACATTTATAAAGTGCCCAACATGTACCAGGTACTATTCTAGGCATTTTGGATATATTATCTCTGATTCTTACAATAATCCTGCAAAAAGAGAATTGGTATTAAACATTATGCTAATTAAATATTTGTATTAAATTAATGCTAACCCAGATCACAAGGAGAAATGACATTGGCTCACATTTATTTGGCACTTACTGTGTACCTGGCACATTCTGCCAAGCACAAACCTGCCGATTTCATGTGACACCCACCTCCGCACAAGCCAGGGAGACGGGCACCTTATTTCTCTTCATCCAGGGGAGGAAAATTGTCCGAGACCACAAAGAGAGTGAGTGGCAAAGCCATGAAGCAGACCCAGGTCTGACTGACTGAGAGTGTGTATTCTTAGTCACCGCCCCCACGCCCACCACTGCCCCACCACAGCCAGACCACAGCAGACCACAGCCCCCACGGGCCCTTCCTTCTCCACTGAGCCCAACTTCTCTCCAACTCCCACCAGCCATTCTTCCCAAACCTGCAGGAATTGTGCATTTCCCGTGGTCGAAGGCTGAGTCCTCTGCAGCTGCCCTACCCCTGCCCTGCCGGCTCGTGAACAGGGAAGCAGCGAGAGAATGGCAAAGGGTATAGTCTGGGGCTTAGACAGACAGAGCTGCAGTCCCAGCCCAGCCTAAGCTGTGTGTCCTTGGGGAAGTCACCTCCCCTCTCTGGGCCTTGTAGTCCTTAGCCAGAAAATGGAGATAATAAGAATACTCACTCCACAGGGCTCTTGCGAAAACCAAGAAAGATCATTACATAGCACTTCGCACAGTCTATGGCACTTGCTAAGGGCTCCCAAATCAAAAATGTTAGCTATCTGTTGAAGTTAAGAACAAGATATCGAAATAGTTTTTAAAGAAACGGAAGGAAAGAAGGAAGCAGGGAGGAAAGAAGAGGAAGAGGGAAGGTGGAAAGAAAGGAGGGCGGGAGGGAGGAAGGAGGGAGGAAGGGAGATATGTTAACAAAAACAGGGCACTGGGACACATATCCTGGCTTCCGCCCTCTTTCCTCTCCTCGTTTCCTTCTCCCTTCTCCACCCACGATACAGAATGCCGGGGAGCAGTGACGGAAAGTCGGGGCTGACTCCTGGAACACAAGGCAAAGGATGTTAGCACAACAAAATATGACGCTTTCCTGTTTGTTCCTGGGCCAGTCCTCCTGTTGCCCTGTGACTCTCACTCCCAGCAGTGGAGTCAGTTGCGATGGAAACATTAGTTTGGCGATGCCTGTTGGTGTCATCTTTGAATGGAAAAGATTCACTGCCCAATCAGAGTGAAGAGAGACAGGGAAAGCTTGGGACCCAGCTTCTCCCCAACTGCCCAAGACCTGGGGTCACTCAGTAGCTTCTTGGGCAGCGGCAGCCCAGGAGGCCTTCCTGGGGGAGGAGGGCGACAGGAGGACCTGGAGAGATGGACAGGAAGAGGGGACATGTCTGGATGGGAAAGAGGACCGTGGGCTGCAGCCCAGGGCTCAGGGGCCAGGGGATCAAGTCTCAGGTTGTTTACTGACTCCTGTGGGACTCTCAATTGGCCCCTTGCCTCCTCTGGACCTCAGCTTCCCGCTCCTGCAAAATGGGGACAACACCACTGCATTGGAACAACAAGGGCTGTGCCAACGGGAATGAATGGTGTACAATCAATGAATGAATGAGTGATGACCAAGTGGTTCTACTCCAAGCCCACAGCCGCGGCTGACTCCAGGGTGGCCAGAACGCCTTTCTTCCCGAGGCCCTTGGTCGTTTATTTTTGGTTAATTAAATGGTAAGATTTTCATGTCTGATTATTTATTGCCAGCCAGCTTCATTACCGGCTCCCCCATAAATCACAGAGGGGGCGCTTGGCTCCAGCTCCCTGCCCCACCCGCTCCCAGGCCAAAGCCCCTGTCCCCCAGCAGAGCTGGCCTTTACGAAACCCCAGGAGAGATAGGACCTGTGACATTTCCTGTCCTGGAGAACTGCACGAAGTCTTCTCCTGACCCGTATCCCCTGAAGCCTGCACCATCTAGATCTACTACAGCCCCCTACAACCGCAGTCTCAGAAAGCACTTGTCAGGTCAACAGCCAAGTGCAGAAGAGTCGGCCTCAGCAGATCGTCGTGAGCACCTACTGTATGCCAGGCCCTTCACAAGCCTGAGCTCACTGCAGTGATTAGACTCACTCTTTCAGAGGAGAGTGCTGAAGGCCCATGGCTGGTCGGTGGGGGAGCGAGGATTAGAATCCAGGGTTGGAGTCTGTGCCCCAATCACCCTGCCTCAGTGAAGAAGAAAACACAGGCTTTGGGGTCAGAGGGACCTGGATTCAAATCTCAGCTCTAAGGTCTACTAGCTGTATGACTTTGAGCAAATGCCTTCACTCTTTTGGGCCTCAGTTTCCTCACTTAACAGGTGGGGACAGAACTACCTAGGGATGGTAGAAGCTCTGGAAATGTTGAGTACGGGACCCCAAGGGATAAAAGCATCATGGTATCGCTTTGCTGCCTGTCACGGAACAGAGGAGAAACGGAAGGGGTTGGAAAAAGCCACTCGAGGCAACAAAGGGAACCAGCTCCCTTCTGGCAATGACTCTAGGAGGCAGGCAGGGACCACACACGTGGTCCAAAGCTCCACCCTGACTCCCAGCACCTAGCCTGGCACAGAATGAGTGCCTAGTTTATATCTGTTAGATGACTGAATGAACAAACGAATGATGAACAAATTGAAGGCTAAATACATGAATGAATGGATGGCTAGTCAAATGATTGAATAGATAAATGAACGAAAGAACAAACAAGTCACTGAGTGAATGAATGAATGAACAACTGGATGAACAAATGAATAGGAAAATAGGAGAACAAACCAATGATCTGATAAATGAATGAAAGAATGAATAAAAATGAATAGAATGGAAGAGGAAGAAAGAAAGGGGGAGAGAAAGAGAGGGAGGAAAGGAGGGAAGAAAGGAAGAAAGAAGGAAGAGAGAAGAGAGGGTAGACCTGCACAGAGCAGCTCCCCAGAGGCAGTGTGGTCCCCCAGGGAAGGATGTCCTGTCTCCCTCAGCCCCAGCCCCTCCACCAAAAGCCTGTGGGAACCTCACTGGGCATCCCCAGCAGGTGTGGAGCTCAGGGAGCCCCTCGCTGGCAGCCTGGGAAGCTGGGCTGGGTGGGGGGCAGGTGGGCTTTGCCAAGCCCTCACCCTGGTCTTTAACTATTACATTAAGTGTCTGCTTTGCCATTCACGGATCGGAGAGCACTTTGCTCCTGAGATATCTGATTTTATTACCTTCCAGGGAGAGGGCCAAGCAAGTGTTCTTATTGATTTGCACATTAGATATATTAGTAATAAAACAACATCTCCGTAAACCAATTGTAAAATCAATATTAATTGGTACCAAAATATCACAAGTAGTTGAATTACAATTAAGAGGAAGGGTGAGTGGTGCCTTAGGGCACAAGGTGCTGAGGTCCCAGCAAGGAGAGAGGTTGGGGGAGCGAGCTTCGGTGTCAGGCAGACCTGGCTCCCCCTGAATCTCAGTTTCCTCATCTGCTAAATGGGGACAATCATTCTAACAGTCATTTGGTGTGGACAAGATGAGGTCATGTGTATACAGTGCCTGGCAGTAGCAGATGCCCAAGAAATATTCTCTTTCCCCCTTTGTCTTAGTCCTGACTGTGGGCCAAGTATAAGTCATTCCCACTATAGTAAGAAAGGGGATTACTGGCAACAGGGGACAGAGAGGCACAGACTAGGGAGGGAACAGGAGGAAAGACAGGGAGCTCTGTAGGGGTGCCCTAGTCTGGGAGGGCTTCTGAGGGAAGTGGGTTAAAAGTAAGACCCGGAAGTCCAGAGAGGAGCTGAGGGAGGGGCTCGGTGTGTTAAAGAAAGGCCAGGTGCCACAACGTCATTGTCATTACTCAAATAAGGAAAAGCAAGTCACTCAAGGAAACGTGAGGGCTCCTGAAAGGGTTAGACTGAAGTGCTGGTGTGGGACTTTGAGGTGAGCAGGGAACCCTGGGTGTCAGGCTGGACTGGGTGCTTCAAGTGACCTCTGCAGGTCAGGCAGCCTTGGCCACGCTGGCTGCTCTCAGGAGCAGGGTGACCAGGGTGCTGGTGAGGACCTACTCAGTGCCGTCTGTCAGGATCAGATTCAGGTGCATTGGCCAACTCTCCTGGACCTGGAAGAGACCATCCTCAGGGTCACCATGGGGTCACCACCACAGCCACATAAGAGCCAGTCTCTCCCGCCCTGCCCTGCACCGTCCCTGGCTGCCAGTTCTCCCAAAGAGCTCAGGGTGCTCCCTGGAGGCATCAAGGACCAATATCAAGGACCAGTCCCCTTGACTCCCTAGAGTCTGTGTCGTGTGTATGTGTTTTTGATTGGTTGATCGCTAAACTTCCTTAGTAACGATGGCGTTTGATCCTCACAATCGCCCCACAGCGGGGGCTTCAACGTTCATCCCCATTTTACAGAGGAGGAAACTGAGGACCAGAGAGAGGGCACCAGGGGCACAGTGAGCAGGTGGCAGGCTGGGATTCCAGCGGAGATCTGACTCCAGAACCAGGTACCCCTCCTGGTCCCTGTGAGGGTGAAGGGGTGGTGGCAACTCAGACACCTCAGCCACCAACACATAACTGGCCCTGCTATGGAATCCAGATGGAGGCACAGTCACCCCACAAGGACCCTTCCTCCAGCACTGTTGACTAGTGCATTTCCAGCCCCTGGATGTTTTGGGTTTCCTTTAGAGATGTCACAATGATGATACGAATATTAATAATAGTTACTATATATAGTATGTTGATGAAGGGCTTTGCATTCTGCTAAAAACCTCATCCACATTTTCTAATTTGATGGACTACATAGCAGAGGAGTTAAGTTTGCATTTTCTGGTCAAAACCACCTCGGTTTAAATCTCAGCTTTGCCACTCCTGGTGTATTTGTCAGCTGTGGCCACAGGAATGCTGCATAACAAAGTACCTCAAAACTCGGTCACTTACAGCAATAAGTATTTATTGTCATACTCATCGGTCTGCGGGTTGGCTGCAGTTTAGCTGGTGTAGGCCGAGCTCAGCTAAGAGGCTGTGCATCAGGCTAAGGGTCAGGTTCAAGTCAGCTCTCCAGGTCTCTCCTCATTCTGGGACCAGCAGGTACATGGGGCATGTTCCCATGGAATTGGCAGAAGAGCGAGAGCCAAGTGAAACCACATAGCACACTCAAGGCCATTGCTCCTGTCAAGCCCACTAATATTCCATTGGCCGAATTCTATGGTCGAGCTCAATATCACAGGCGGCACGTTCCCAGCCCAGTCTGCTCCCCCTTTTGCTAAGCGTTTTTGCTCTTGAGGTTATGGCTGACTCTGGGAGAGGGCAGATGAGAAAGCACTTTGCAAACTCTGAGGAGAGAGCCACGTTCGTCACACCAGCTGGGGACTCTCATCATCATACAGACACGAAATACCTCCTGTGGGGGGTCCCCCGGGACAGAGGCATTACACTCTCCCGCTTCCCCAGTTTCTCTGCAGCTCCCGTCCACAGGGGCCTGGGCAGACCCAGCCTCAGAAGGTACCCAGAGCAATGATCATCTCCACCTGGATCAGCGAACGGCTCCTCACTCCCGAGCATCCCGGAATCTGGAGGGACCACAGCTGACGTGCCAGCCCTGGGGTCCTAATGACCCCACCACCGAAAGACACTAACTGGAAGACTTGGTTTTCACCCCAAGAAGCCACGGGGAGTGGTCAGCTTTTTTTTTTTTGCGTTGGTGCAAAGACAACCATTTTCTTTGCTAGGGGGACAGACTACAGAGAAAGGAAGGGCATGGGAGGCACAGAGAGGGGCATGAAGCACTGATCACGTGTCAGTTGTGTGGCCCACACCTCATTTCTTAGCTGTGAAGCAGAGGAGTCACAGGTTTGAGAACTGGGAGCCTTGCTGGGCTCTAGCCTCAGGCTCAGGGTCTTCCCATCCCGGCTGAAAAGCAGCCCAACCCAGCTAGGATCAGGGCTGACACCCCATGCCCTGCTACATGAAGGCTCCCACGGAGATTTTAACCTCAGGGTGCTAGGATTTGCAAGGAAACAAAGCCCGAGAATTAACAGGGACCAGATGCTTCCTGGCCAGCACTTCCCACTTGTGTCTGCCTCTGTGTACATGGCTATGTGCACACTGCTGAGTGAGCAAGCAGGTGTGCACTGGGTGCCTCAGATGTGTGCATGCCCACGCGTGGGTGCACAGACATGGGCGTGTACGTGCACATGAGCACGACGCTCATATGCACATGTGGGTGTGTGCCACACAGGAGGACCGCCTTTGCACATCTGTGCTCTCATGCACTTGAGGCTTGTGCATCTGACAATGAACATGCCTGCCTGCCTGCGGTGTGCGCAGGTGCACGTACCTGTGCGTGCACACAGGGGGGGCCTGAAACCTGCGGCAGTTTGCCTTTCTCCAGCGAATCCCCCTGCTGCCCAATTCCGAGCTTTCTCCAGATTGACAAGCTTTAATTCAATGAGTTGCTATTAATTGTTGTTTTTAATTTTCTTTCTGTTCCCTTTTTTTTTTCTTTGAGAACTGCCACCTCTGTGGCCATTATCAGCTGAGCTTTGATAAATAATTCCAGCTAGTGGAGTTCAAACATTCGTAAGAAAAGAGGACCATAGGACTTCCCCCTCCCCCTCCCTCCTCCCTCTTTCCAACAGCTAATTCTTACCTCTTGCCCCTCCCCCAGCTCAGCCACATCACCAGCCAGGCCGTTGGAAGAGAAGGAAGGATGGCAGTGGGTCA
>CM053509.1:156194619-156215702 GCA_028627145.1 Eidolon dupreanum | reverse complement strand
CCTCGCAGAGCCCTTTGACCTCTGGTTAGGAGGCCAGGGTTAAGTGGGCAAGCAGAGGCCTCTGGAATCAGGCACTCAGAGCACTGTTTCCTTATCTGTTGGCTAGGGACAGTAGGGCACTTGCCTCATCAGTGAGGAGCAAATTCCAGATGTGAGAGGCACAGAGAGGTTAAACAACTTGGCCAAGGTCACACAGCTAGGAAGCAGGTGCTGGGATTTGAACCCAAGCCAACCTGGCACGGGAACCTGGGCTCTACCACTGTGTTCTGCTGCCCCATGGGAAGTATTCGGCCCTGTTAGATGTCTCCCAGATGGTGCAAATCTCATGTGGGGGAAACCAGGTGCTTGGGGCTGACGGACTGGGGCAGAGGGGGCCTACCCAGGAGATGGCAGGGTATTATCAAGCCACATGGGGAGGGCTCTGGGACTGGCTGCCCTATTGCCATCCCCCACCCCCACCCCCAGTGCACACGAGCACACACAGACATCCCCTGGGGCCTCGTTCTTACAAGAAAAAGGGAGCTCTCAGAAGGAGCCCAAGACCACCTAGATTCCTAAGCAGACCCCGATGGAGGGCAGATCTGACTGCTGAACAGTGCCCAGCGAAGAAGCCACAGTGCGAAATCATGGAGCCCACCCCACTCCCCAAGAATGGTGGCTCCTCCCCCAGCTAGGGGCCATCTGGGAGCTCGGGCCTGGACTGGGATCCCAAGAAGATAATCCCAGGTATGATGTGCTTCCCAGCACGGAGAATCTCTGTTCCATTTTACAGATGAGGAAACGGGGGCTGGAAGAGAACGGGAACTTGCCCAAGATCGCATGACTAGAGGGAGGCAGCAGGATTTGAGGGTCTGTGGTGGCACAGAAAGTGGGTGAAGAGTCAGGATACCCGTTCAGAGACGAATCCGGCCCCCATGGAGACCTGGAGTGCAGGGCAAGGAAACTGAGGAAAGCTGAGTTGTCAGGACAGAGCCACTACAGCAGATACCTAGTGCCTGGGGAGTCCTCACACCCCAACTTCCCTTGCTATTCCAGCCCACACCTGCAGGGGGCAACAAGCACACAGGGGCTGTGAAGGGGCTATGGAGCCAGACATTGCTGGAGTTCTGGATCGGCCACTTACTCAGGCTGTGGCCTTGGGCTTGACCTCTCTGAACCTGTTTCCTCATCTGTGAAAAAGGGGAATCACCCCTCTGTAAAGGTTGTTGCAGAGATTGGAGAAAACATGGAATGTAAAGAGCTGTCCCCAAGGAAGTGCCTACGGGACATTCACTGAAGGAGCGAACGGGTCCCGGGACAGACAGACAGAGGGTTGAGTGTGGCCGAGTGGATGAATGAATGACCACATCCTGCCCTGATGGCCAGCAGGCAGAGAGGTCCCCAGAGGGGTGACCCCACCTTCCCGGGGACACGTCCACTCAGATTAGGCATGTGGTCTAAGTATCGGCACTCGTGGTCACACGTGGCTTGGGGCATGGATCTGGGCCACTGGCCACTGTCCCCACCTCTAACATCCCTCACTATTCTTTACAACACAAGCGACATGGCCTCTGCTCCGTTAAAACAAACAAACTGCCCTCAACGGGCAGACAGTGAACTTTCCAGGCCACGCACAAGCTCCAACAACCACCTCGAGAGAGAATGAAGTCCTGGTGTCCAAGCCCACTTGTCCCCACGCTTGGGCACACTGGCGTTGGCCCACTTTGGGGAGCAGAGGCCTAAATCCAAAAGGAACCTTGGCTGAGGGACCAAGCAGGGGACACCCTGGGGGTGCCGAGCCGTGGACACTGCACTGGATAACTGTGGGCACCAGGCTCTTTCTCTCATTCTTGTTCTCCAACTTCAGGACAATCCACAAGTGCAAATTACAGCCCTGCTTCACAGGTGAGGAAACAGCCCCAGGGCAGGAAGCAGCTGGTCCAAGACCCCGTGGGCCCCGGGCTGTCTGATTCTGTCCCCCCGATACCACCCCACCTGGACAGGGTCTGCGTCCCGCCCTCCCACGCCCAGGCAAGGGAGGGGGGTCAGCCTCCTTGCTCACCCCTCACCCAGCCCTGCCAGGGTCACAGGCAGAGATGAGGCCTGCTCCTGTCCCCTCTCAGGTCAGCTGGGCTCAGCTGGAGCTCAGGTTATTGGAAGCTTCCAGGGCCCTGCTCATCTCATTAAGTACAGGATTGGGGTCAGCAGCTTTTACAGGCTCCATAAAGCATCGCTCGTGGCCACTTCAGCACATGGCTCGCCCTAGCAACCTGTCCCTCCCCAGGCCAGGGAGGACGAGTTTCTTCCTTAAGGAACTAATCTCCCAGACTCATAAAATCACCACGAATGCCATGAGGGTCTGTGCCCTCAAAGATAATTACAGGGTGACACCATCACCCTGGAGGCTGTGGGAGGGTGGGGGAGGTTCCCCAAACAGGCCCCTGAGCTGATCTGTCCTCACAGGGCCAAGCACTGTGCCAAGGGGCACTGTGAGCCTATTATCTCACGAAGGCTCGAAACAGTCCTATACTGTAGAACACACAGTGTCATCAGTCCCCATTTACTGATGTGGAAACAGAGGCAGGGAGTGGTGAGCCACGGCGGGGGAGGCCGAGCGGGGATGTACACCCAGAGCCAGGCGCCTAAGGCACCACCCTCTCTGCAGCACCTCCCTGCAGTCTGAGCACCACTCTCTGGCTTCCGAGAGGACCCCCAAACGGGCCAGTGCCCCCCTGCTTGTGTATGCGAGTAAGACCACAGTAGCCACAATGCAAGATTCCTGCCAGTTCCCAGCCACATGCGGCTGAGTCTCATTGATCCCTAGAGACAGCCTGGGTGTCCCCAGAGGGTGTCTCATATGGGCTTGAAAGCCTGTGCACTCGGGTCTTTCCCATGGGCCCCTGTGTGGACAACCCCTGTGTGGACGTCCCCACTGGCCACCGCCACCAGGACCAGGTAAGTCCCTTCCCATCTCGTGTCTCTTCTGCTCTGCCCCAAGCAGACTGGAGGCCCCTCTGCCCCTCTGAAGGGGTCATCTCTGACTTCAGCCTCTCAGGGGCTACCTCTGAGCCCAGGCCAAAGCCTGTCCCCTTGGGTGGAGGCAGTGGTCGAACTCTGGCTCTGTGGTCTGGCAGTCACGGTCCGGGCTGGGGGCACAGCTTCCCTGCTTACCAGCTGTGTGACCCTCCACGAGCTATTCCTTGCCTCATCTGCAGAATGGGGGCAGCTGTGAGGAACAGGTGACAAGCCGCACTCTGCACGGGGCCTCTCAGCAAAGGCAGCGTGGCTCCTGCTGCACAGGCCACCTCGCTCCTCGCCTCCCTGAACCAGCTGCCTCCATCCTGGTCGCCTCCTCCTGCCCGGAGCTCCTGCAAATGCAGGGGGTCCCCACCCCATACACCCCTCAGACAATGCTCCACCAGAGACATCCTGGATCTTAAGTCCATAGCTGCCACCCACCTAACAGGATGTGTCCTACACCCCCGCTCTCCCAGACACCCCACATACACATCCACCATGGCATCTCAACCCCGGCCGGGCTCGGCCGGAGGGGAGGAGGATGAGGAGCCACGGCCTGGAGTCACACATGACACCCGAAGATCTTGAAAACAAGGACACCCCAGAGTGGTGGGGACAGGCAAGGACGAGGGGTACCCCCACTACTCCTCAGTGTGAAGACACTAGTTGGCTGGTGCTACTCCAGGTGGGGGACAGGGTGGAGGGCAGGACCACAGCGTTTCAAAAGCTCAGTTTCAGTAAGGTGGGATACATATCCTGTCCTCTCGCCACACACGTGCAGTGTCTACACTCGCACGGGGAAAGGGCCCAGAATCCTCTGTGATCCAGCTTCTCCCCACCCTTTGCTCCCTAATCGGCGACCTCAGGCACCGGGGAACCTCTGAGCCAGAACGTCCGAAAGGTTCAGGCTCCACCCATGTGCCTCTGACACGCAGACAGCCTCCCACGGGACCACGAGCAAACAGGTCAGCACAAGCACAGGCACAGGATGGATCTATGCGTCCTTGCACGGGCCTGACGGGCACACAGAGCTGCACACGTGGGCACGCACACAAAACTTCGGAGGCCTGCAGATCCCTGAGCCAGCCTGTCCCGCCCCTGGAGGAAGGCCCAAGGCCAAGATGGCCGAGCGGTGCTGCCACCAGTTTCAATCTATCCAACGAGATGGTGAGGGCTGGGATAGGAATTAAAAGTATGCAAGCTAGACGCTTATCTTCCTGACCTCAGCTGGCCATGGAGACGAGGGAGCTCTGGGGCCTGGTCAGGGTCACAGACAGACAGAGGCATGGACGGGACGACCCCGGCAGAAACCTTGAGTCTGCAAATCAGAGGCAGCAAATTCAGGGCCACCCATGGGCCCTCCACGCCCCACCTCCAGGTGGGTACGCACGTGTCCGGGTCTGCGTGTGTAAGGCTGGTAAATGCACCACCTGCCCCTGGCTGTCTGTGTTTCTATTTCTCTGTGGGTTTCTGGGTATACCTATCTGCTTCTCTCCGTTTCTGGCTACATGACGTATGATGGAAGTAGTAGCAGCTGAGGTGCCAAGGTTTAGAATCTCAGAGGCCTGGTGTGAATCTCTGAGCGTCTGTTTCCTCATCTATAAAATGTGGATGATGATACCTCTTTCCCAGGAGGGAGGCAGTCTGAGGACTTCATGACACACTGCACAGCGTTAGCAGTGTCCAGCGCTAAGTGAGTGATCTATGGGGTCGGCTGTTTATTGTGAAGCTTGGGCACCTGTGTGACTTCTTTGTGATTCTGATTCCAAGGGTTCGGGTCTCCATTCCTATGTGCCTGTCTATATTTGTGTGCATGGTTCTATGAACATGTGTATGTGTGAGAGAGAGAGAAAGAGAGGGAAACAGACAGACAGACGTCCAAGGCCCAGCTGTCCGTGCCTCCCTGGGGGGCTCACTGCATAATTACACTTTAAGGGGTGTTTATTTACTCCAGGCCCCACTTGACCTTCAGCAGTCTGTAGGTGAGGCTTTCTAGAGCTCAGGAAAACTGTCTTGTCCGGCCTTGTGCTCATGCATATGCATGCACGCACTCCCCGCCCAAGGAGGCTGGAAGGCCAAGACACCCCAGACCACCCCTTGACAACACCCTGCCCTGCCTCCACCCCTCCCCGCATGGATGAGGGAGCGGACAGCTGTGGAAACTCTTTCCCAACTCAGGATCCCCTCCTCTACCTGCTCAATTTGAAAGACTCCAGAGGCAGAGGGCTGAACATAATGATGGTCAGAGTCTAGATGAGCATCCAGGCCAGGATCAGGCTCATCTAGAATTCGAGCAGGTTCACACCCTCCAGGCCTCCCCCTGCCTCTGTCTCATCCTGAGCCCCTGCCCTTGCCCACACCTGCTGCCTCTATCCCGGCCCCATTTCCCTGACCCAGACCTCCTTCCCTCAGTCACGCTACCGTCTCATTGCAAACCCTAACATCTCTCCCTTGTCCCCAAACTCTTTCGGGTCTCCTGAGTCACCCTCATACTGAGCTGCACTGGGGCCTGACTCTCAACCCCAAGACTCAGCAGGGTGGGACCCTGAGCAAATCGTAACATCTCCCTGAGCCTCGGTTTCCTTCTCTGTAAAATGGGGATCATGGGGCTGCACATAAAATTCGACTCGAACAAGGTTAAGCTAAAAGGGGATCTTATCGGATGGATGCGGAATCAAGGACATCATGAATCGAAGGAGGAGTGGAATATCCAGGCCACAGGAGGAAAGGGACAGAGCCAGGCCCAGGGGCATCCGGAACCAGAGATGAGGGAGGTGGCGGAACTCCTTTTCATCTCTCTCCAAATGTGGACTTCACTGCCCTCTTCTGCAGCAATGTGGCTTGTGTCCAGAACAGAACATGTGGCGGACAACAGCCTTTTGGTTCTACATTTAGGTCTTTACTATTCCACTTCGTTAAAATTAAGAGCTCCTAGGCGTCAACAGGTACCATGAAGGGAGTGAAGATGCAAACCTCAGGATATGTAAAGAACTGCTAGGAAGCAATAAGAAAAAAGTGGACAACCCGATTTAAAGAAAAGAAATGGTCAAAAGACTTGAACAAGCACTTCACGGAAACAAACACCCAAATGATGAATAAGCCTAGAAAAGTTGCTCAGCATTCCTCACCAGGGAAATTCAGAGCGATACACTACACACCCCACCCAGATGGCTAAAATAAAAGGACTGGCAGAGAGAAGGTAGAAAAACCTGACTTTGGCCGAGAGGAACAGAGATCAGTAAGACCACTTCAGAAACCTGTCTGGCAGCATCTACAAAACCTAGAGAGAGAGAGAAACAGAACCAAGAAACTCTGCTCCGGGCAAAAACCCCAGAGAAATGAGCATCTGTCCCCACCAAAGAGAATGTTCCTAACAGCAGTGCTCATAATAGCCCAAAACTGGAGACAACAGAAATGTCTATCTGTCCATAAGAGGATGAGTAAGTAACGTCGGGCAAGTTCACACAACGCGGTCCTCCACAGCCAGGAAAAGGAGTAGACCGCCCCACACAGAGCCAAGTGGGTAATTTTTGAAGCCTAGTATTGAATGAAAGCGGCCAGACATGGAAGAACACGTGCTATCTGATTCTTACATGATGTCCAAAAAGAACGAAGCTAGGCGGTGGTGACATATACCGCAAAGCATTATTTGGGGGAGGTTTTCACTGGGAAGAGGAATGAGGGAGCCTGCCAGGGTGCTTGTTTTGGGGCACGGGTACATGGGCGTGAGCATATGGAAAACTCCACCCGGCTGCCCACTTCAGACGTGCGCCCCTTATTCAGTTAAATTAGATAAAACGAATCTTACCTTTCGGCCAACTAAAGTTCTGCTCTTCACTCTTCTGCCCAAGTTCTCGGGGTCAAGGCCATGGAACGACGAGGGGGCCCCATCAGATGGAGTGTGGGGGAGGAGCTGGGTAGATGGGGGTGCTATTTCCAGAACAGGGAGGGACATAGAGGTCCACTCGTTTCTCTGAGCCTTCCTTTCCCTTCGATAAAGTAGAAACGACAGTAGTTTCTGCCACGAAAGTAGAGAAGGGGATTCAAGAGGTAACTGGACTCTCAGGTGCCCAGCCCGGGGCCTGGATCCCAGCCACTGATTGACACAGGGTCCCTTTACTTCGTCCCTCTCCTCTGCCGAGCCCTCTTCCCCGGGCCTCTGTCCCCCTACAGCTCCCCTATTCTGCCCTCTGTGATCCCCAAAGTGAGGCCCCATCACTGTATAATTTCAAATTGCATGTAGCTTTAGTTAATTAAATGTAAAATCGTTGGAATAAAATTATACCTTCATTAGAAATTAACTCCCGTTTCAGGCCCAGGATAATGATGGGGCTCTCTCTCCCCTCTTCTTCCAAACCACACACAAAATGGTCAGTTAAACTGAATGGGAAAAAAAGTTTAACGGCTGCACGGCAATCAAGCTTATTATTATTTAAGCACAAGCTATTACCATGTGCAATGAGGTATCGGCCTATAAATTATCTTTGAAGGAGTCAGTCTGAGTCTGAGTGCAGACAGGCCGAGGGCTGCTGTCACGGAGGCTGTGTGGGCTGCTTCCCTGGCCAGGTGAACTCCTGGTTCTGTTCCTTGAGGTGACCTCGAAGCTGCCCTCAGGATGCTCAGCCCAGGCTCAGGGCTCAGGTAGGGATCTTGGGGTCACTGTGAGAAAGCGTGGGTGACTCTATCTGTCCCTCCAGCCCACAGTAAGGGGCAGACACTCTGGCACGGGGCAGAGAATGAGGCCCAAAAGGAGTCCCTGAAAATGAGGAAGAGGGCAGAGAAAGGAGAAGTCAGGTGTATAGGGCAGGAAGGGGCTGGGATGAGGCAGAGAGCGGAAGAGGGAAGAATCTTCCAGAGACATAGAGAGAAGGAGTCTGAGGTTGAGAGTAGGAGATAAGGGGACAGTCAGGGAAATAGGGAGTGAGACTTAGAGTGAACAAGGCAGAATCAAAGGAAGAGGAAGCAAGAGAAACAGGAGACTCTCGAGGAAGAGACTGAGCGGGGAGTTCAGTGTGCTGGGGGCTGAGAGAGCAGGGATGAGGGACTGCGAGGACGGGGACCTACGGGGCCGAACTCGGCCAAGGCCCAGGCAGACAGGACAAGAGAGTCACTCTGCTCTCAGGATCCTCGCCATAGGGTGCTGAAGTCCCCACTTTACAAGCGAGAAGACTAAAGCTCAGTGGGGGGCAGCCACTTTTTCCAAGACCACACAGCTGCACCATTGGGAGCCACGAGGTCAGGGGGAAAAAAAGAAGCAAGAGGCAGAGAAAGGCATACAGCCAGGTGATAAGACAAATAAAAGGTCCCTTACCTCCTAGTCTGTCTAAACTCCCCACCTTCTCAACACCTCTGCCTCAGCCAAGCCCCGTCCCCATCCTATAAACTTTTTTTTTTCTCTGCCCTCTTCCTAATTTTCAAGGACCCCTTTCTGTCCCCAATCTGTCCTGAGCCAGCCCCTTACCATGAGCTGGATGGAGAGGTGGGTTGGAGGGTCAGGTTGGACACTTATGCAGGTCTCAGTAGCAGGTGGATAGGGCACCTATTGACAGGAAGTTCTCAGCATCCTCAGACACCCCACATCCCAACTGCAGGCAGCAGCCAGAACCCTCTTCCCATGAGGCCTTCGGGGCTGACAGGCCTGAGTTTGAGTCAGGTTCTAGCATCATCTCACTGGGTGACGCTGGACCATTTCCCAACCTGGCTACGCTCCTGTCTCACAGTGTAATATTGGTACACGTGTCCTGGGGCTGTCATGGGATTTGATGAGACTGAGTGGATAAGTGCCCCGCACGGAGCCAGGCACCGTGCAGCTGTCCAGGGGAAGAGTCCCCCGAGGCAGGGCAGCTGCCCCTCTCCTGGGCACAGTCCTCTCTCCCATGATGCTCGGTGAGCCTCTCAGCCCCAGAGAGATCAAGAGGGTGAGCCAAGGGACCAGAGAGAGAAGACAACAGTAGTTGGACTCAGTGACCCATGCGACCCCTAAAACAAAGACCCTCACTTTGCATCTTATAAGAAATCCAAAATGTGCATCATCTTCACATAGCTGATGCTCGATAATAAATTTTTGTGAAATGGAAGTATAAATGGATGATTAAATTAACTGCCCAGAAGGTCAGTGTTTTTCAGGCGACCCCTGGGAGCAGGTGGCATCCCACCCAGCAGTCAAACGCGGCCTGCCATAAACTTCTCCTCCAAGTTCCCCTGCACAGGCTCCCTTGAAAGTCACCTCCATCCCCCTCACAGGTCAGGCTGAGATTTAGAGAAGGGGCCACGTGGGTGCCTAGATCTGCCATCTGCCCGTGAGTGATGGGGGACACATTCCCAGGACATGTTTACTGTCACCCCTCGCCCCCAGCCCGCGCTCCCCGCCACACCATCCCCTGATAATTCACGGCCCGGCTCCCGTTGGCAAATGACTGATACGGCCTTCACGGCTGGGCCTGCTGGTCACTTGTCTCAAGGAGACTGGGAAGAAAACTCAGGCACAATATAAATGGGGCCCATGGCAGCCTCAAACACCTTGGAAAATTCCCCAGCCTGGTTGCCGCGTCGTTTTTAAGTAATAAAACCACAGAGAGATTACATGGCCAACTGACAGCCCGCGACAGATGGCCGCCCGCGTGAACTTTTTACCTTCGGGGTGGGGACCAAGAGCAGAGGACGAAAAAAAAAAAGAGGAAAGAACACCCGGCAAGCTCTTTCCTTATGCCAGCTCGAAAGCCGTCGCCACAGTCAGGGCAAAAGCTACACGACTGGGTATGTCCCCGACTCAATTACTGGAGGGACGCCATCCTCTCAGGAGGACTTAGGTCTCGGTTCCCCCGTCTGAAGAATGCGGATGCTTGTGGCTGGTTTGTTAGTTTCTCCAAATTCAGAAGCATCCCTAAAATAAACCTTTCCAGAGTTAGAACTGCAGTCCTTGCTTTCATTCATTCTTCTATGCATTCATATACTGATTCCATAGGATTTTGTCACATTGCCCGTTTAGAAGTGGGCGTGGAGACAAGGCGGTGGCACTGTGGAGAGACGTGAGGCAATCTCTAGGAAACGGCATGATCCTCAGTGTACCACTCACTAGCCATGTGACCTTGGGCACAGCGCTCCAGCCCGCAGAGCCTCAGTTTCCTCAACTGTAAAAAGGAGGGATGAGAATGTCACCTCATTCAAAGGGCTGTGATGAGGAGGCAGGAAAATGCCACCCGAGATGCCCTTAGCACACACAGTGTGTGGCACGGAGTAGGTGTACGCAGGGGCCGGCCATTCATCCCCAAGTCCTTCTCACTCTGTGGCTGGGGAGTCTTTATGCAAATCTGGCCTCCAGGAGCCCACCTCAAAGACCCAGAGTTCCCATGAACCTCTCTGGACTGCGGTCGCAGGCTAACACTCACGGTCTAGTAGGAGTTTCACTCCCTCCCAAGCCAGGACTTTCCCGGCCCAGGATGCTGGGCTCGTAGTGTGATGCAGCGGTCCCCAACCTTCCTGGCACCAGGGACCGGTGCTCCTATGAGAATCTAATGCCTGACGATCTGAAGTGGAGCTGAGGCGGTGATGCTAGCGCTGGGGAGCAGCTGCACATACAGGTGAAGCTTGCTGGCTCACCTCCTGCTCACTTCCTGTTCCTAACAGGCCACAGACTGGTACTGGTCCACGACCTGGGGGTTGGGAACCCCTGGAATGGACTCAGAATCTTGCTCTGTATGGAAAAATAATAGTAACAGGAGCTACCATTGATGGAGCACCTGCTGTGTTCCCTACACAACCCAGGATGCTTTGAATGCACTTCCTCGTGGTCAGGTCCTCGGTTGTGCCCAGATGTTATGTATGGGCTTATTCAGGGACTTACTCAGGGACTGCAAGTAAGAGACACATACAAACTAAAGTGAGCAAAAATACAGAATTTAATGGGAGGAAGAGGACCCTCCTGAAACCTGAAGGCAGATGTGCAGCCGGGCCTGGCGAGGGGCTGGAAACTGCCTTGAGCCTCTAGTCTCCTCCCTCATTCTTCCCTCTTCCCTCCGCCCTCTGCCTCTGTCCCCTGCCCTCATGTACCAGCATCGCCTCACCTCAGGCAACCTCAGAGCCTGCCTGGGGTGCTCTGAAGCCCAACTCTAAACCCCTGGGGGGAAAGACACTGGCCTTGTGTCACGTGCCCGCCCGGGGTCCAATCCGCCAAAGCCAGGAGCATGCTCAAGAAGTCTGGAGGTGCCTGCTTCCCTTGCAGCGTGGCCCTTAGATGTGACTTGTTCCCCATGCCTGCCCCGGTGGGCTCCCGGGTAAAGGCAGGAAGAGCCCTGGGCTCGTGGCATGGCTACCCTCCATCCCCTATTAGCCCCTCGCCTGGGCAGGGTCCAAGCTTTCAAATCAGCCATCTAACAGAAAGGCTAAGCCTTCCCAAGGGCCTGGTGATGAGGACACAGCCTCCCCTCAGACGAAGCCAGACAACAGCTCTGCAGGCTACGCGGCACCCTGGAGTAAACCCTAAAAAAATGTCTAATGAAAGAGATCAGGCCATTAAATCAGCCACATTCATCAACGGGACTGTCACGCACCCATCACGCATACTTATTGACAGGTGGGAAAAGATACCATGACATGTGGTTAAGCATGGAAACCAGTAACAATGCCCTGTGGTTAGAAAAGGCTCAGGTGTTTTCTGTCCCGGCTCTCTGTGTGACACCTGGCAAAGGTTTTAACTTCTGGGCCTCAGTTTACTCATCTGGAGGAATGGGGAGATGCAATGGATAATTCACATGGAGCACCTCACACGGAAGGAGTACTCGGTAATTCTGAGCAGAAATGATGAGGTTGATGACGATGACATGATGGTGTACATACGGTGATCTAGTATTCCCCAGGCTGTTATCTGCAGAATATTGTTCCAAGAGACACTATGTGATCAGATAACTTTGGGAAACTACATGCATTTTCACAAGGGCACACTGACATGTCAAAGGCTCTGAGAAGTCCTGCAGTCAAGAATCCTGACTTATTTCATTCAATCAATGTTTTCCAAACTTACTTGAGTATAGAATGATTTTTTCACAGGATCCCTATTAACATTGGTAGATGACAATCAGGGAAATATTGAAACTGTGATCCCACTTTAATCATACATGATTGCACATTACATACAGACTTCCACATGCATTCACATACTTGTTTCCCGTTGCAGACCCTCTCTGATTGGCTTGGGATGAAAAGGCCGTTTTGCAAGGTCTCATTTAGCAAGGAGCCCCCAGAAGCTGGAACTGTGAGCTGGAGAGCCCTCGGAATAGCCTCCTTCTTCCCTCTTCCTCTTCCTCCTCCTCTCTCTGAGGTTCAGCTGTCAAGGGAGCACAATTTTCTTGTTCCCAAGGTCTCGAGCTTGGTCCTGGCACCTGCAGAGACCCCACCTCGCTCTCTGGAGGTCACATACCCATCGGCCTAGAGAGTAGGTGGGCACGTGGAATAAAGAAAACTGCCAATGATTCACTCCAAGCAACAGGAGAAGGTCCTGGAGACTCAGGTGCTGGGAGGTCACTCCACAGATGGAACCCATTTCAGCATGCCCCCAGCCCCTTCTCCAGAGGTAGATAAAGAGAAGGTGATAGAGGGAGCTACCGTTTCTCCCGTCTCGTCCACTTGGAGGTGGGAAGTTTGGCTTTTTTCCTCTCAAAGTATCAGGACATCTTTCCTCCAGCCCAGGTGCCTGCAGGGGGTGGGGAGGGGGCTGGCTTTTCCGGCCCAGTGCTTGGCCACTACACGGGCCACCCCTGTGCCCATGGAGCACAGGAAGAGGGCTCACTGGCCGAGAGGGCGGGGACCACCCAGTGTGGTGAGCACAAGGACCACCGCCTGAGTGTCCAAGTCCCAAGGCTCTGAGCCTGGCTATAGCAGGTGCCTGCAGGCCTGACAGCTGAATGTCACCAGGGAAGACGAGTGTTAGGGCCATCAGTTTGCAGAAGCCCACACATCAGAAGAACTTGGCAGGAAGCCACAACTGGGGGCTGGCCATGAGATGCAGCTGAATCATGGGAGGACTGGCAAGGCCTGGGAGGGAGGACAGCAACAGCACCCCCATCCTCAGGGAGAACCTTAAGAATGGCCATGCGCCCATGGACAAGTTACATCAGCAGCCGGAACCCCCGTCTCCCCAAGCTAACGCCATAGCCAGACCCTGCTGAGGGAGGAGGGCAGGGGCAGTGAGTAAAGTCACATTGCTGTCCTGCCCCCCGCCAGCTAGGATGTGGGCCGGTCACCCCCAGGGCGGGAGGTGGGAGTGGAGAGAAAGACAAGCTTTGAAGACAAAGTGAAGTTGGATTTTTAAAAAACACAGGACTGAGTCTTCGATACCACAACGAGCCAGTCTTAATAAGCCAAAGTAGAAAGTTATGAAATTGGACTCAGATATCATTTATGGACTCGCCACCCAGCAGGCAGGAAGAGGTGGTTTAGAGAGAGCAGAGTGGTGGCAGTTATTGGAAAAATAAAACCATTTCATGTTTATACCCCTAACGAGTGGAGATGCCTCTAAACTGGTTACGCTTGATTTTTTTTTCTTTATGCTTTCCTGTATTTTCTAATTTTCCTGCAATGAACATGTATTACTTGGGTAATAGAGAAATAATAAAAGCTTAAAAAGGATTCAGGTGGTGAAAGTACGTGGGTTCCTGAGGATCACACAGTCACGAGTCCACTGGCCTGGGGTTCCAAGGGGCTGGGAGGGAGGGAGGGACCGGGCAGTGCAGTTTCTGTGTCTGCCAGCTCCCAGCATGCAGAGCGGGTGGGGAGGTGGGCGGGAAGGGGGGTGAGACCACCTGTGCGGGCCACTGGTGGGGGGCTGAGCCAGAGAGAATCTCTGTGCTCGGTCTGGGGTCACGGTACCTGGGAGGCCGACTCAGAAGCCCGGTTCAAATCCTGACTTCCCCCTCATCCGCTGGGGAAGCGGATGTCCCCTCATAAAGCAAAGCGAGGACCAGGCCAGGAGGTGTCTGGCCCCAAGGAGTTACCTGTCTCTCCCAGAGCCTACTCCTGGTCTGGTGAGAACTGGGTGGGCTGGGGGGACACCAGTGACCCTGGGAACCTCAGGCGGCAGGCCCAGGCCATGTGTCTGGGGTCAGGACAGGCTGGGTCCTGACAGACTGTCCCAGTGAGGGTGGGCTCGGGCACTGAAGAGGGGTAACAAGGAAAGGGTCGCTGAGACCTCAGACACGGGCTCAGCTCTGAATCCCAGCTCACTGTGGCTGTGTGACCGTGGAGAACCAGCTTCCCTCTCTGGCCCTCGTTCTCCGCATCTGTACAACGATGGGGGAGAACGAGAGGGGTCCCTGTGGCAGCATGCATCCGTGTTCCCACCTCCTCACCTCCCCTTCGGCCACACTCTTTGCCGTGTGACTTTTCAGTGTCCCTCACCTGCGACGCTGAGTTTGACCACGTGACTTGCTTCGGCAGCAGGAGGAGGAAGAAGAAAGGAGGGGAACCTCCTGATCCATGCTTCCTCCCAGGTAACCCTCAGGTCTGTGAGAAGCAGCGACCGCCGTTTTAATCAACTGAGTTTTGGGGTTGTTTGTTATGCAGTAGTTTTGTGGCAATAGCTGAATACTACGTTTCCGCACAGGATTAAAGCGAGGACCAATGAGACGGTGCCTGCCGAGGACCGAAGTCGGTGCTGGGTAAATGCTCACTAAGCTGCTCTTACTGATACTGTTATCATTGTCATTGTTGTTGTCATTCGTGGGAAGGGAGAGCCTGGGGGCCAGAGGTCAGGGATGAGAGCTCTGCAGAAATCCCACATCATCAAGTCTACTCAGAGACAGCCCCAAGCGACAAGTCCCCCTGTCTAGGTGGCAGCTTTTATTGCACTTTTGAAATCCATTCCAATTAGCGGGTGAGATGGTGGCTCCCGCTACCAAGACAGGGGTGAGACAAGCAGGGCTCGGCCCCCCAGGCAGAGGCCTAAACATTTTATAATAATCATATTTCTTATGAAGTTTTAGTTTCACTTCCTTCAAATGAAGTCTCAGCTATAAAGCAATCGATTCTCTCTCTCTGGGAAACTGCTGAATTCTACCACGGAGCGGCTGGAGCTCTCTGCACCTCTCTGCGGGGCCCGCCCTCTCCAAGGCTGGATGGCGGCAGTCTGGGGGGCCCGTTGCATGGCTGGCAACCCCGAGGACCTTGGGGAGTTTTCGCTCTATTCTAAGCAGCAACCAGGTCGGTGTCAGGAGCACCTGGCCCGGAGCTCTGGGTACCGGGAGAGGCAGGGTGCCACGGCAGAAGGGGCTTGGGCCCACACTCCCTGCTTCCTGCAGGTTGTCCCCCATCAGGGAACCCAGAGGGGAGGCCCCACATGGCTTTAAGAACCGAAGTGCCTCAGTCCTGGCTTAGGTATCCGACCTGGATGCCGGCGAGAACAGAAAGGCATGTGAGAGGGGAAAACCTTCCTCCTCACCCCGTAGTCCTCCTCCTCCCGCCCCCCACGCACCCCCCATGCCCAGGGAGAGAAGAGAGAGGCTGGTTGGCTTCCACACTCTCCTTCCCCCGCCCACCCTTCCTTCTCCTGGCAGATTCCTAGGTGAAGCAGAGAAAAGTGGCTTTAGGCCCCACAAGATGGGTGTGGGGGTCACAAAGCAGAGAAGCCCTGTACCCCCAGGTCCCACACAGATGCCCACTCCCAGAAGCCTCTTGTGAGAGCAGCAGGCCAGAGGAGGTAATGAGGGCATTGGAGCAGAGTGGGGGCCCGGGGTGGGGCCGGGGGGGCCAGGGAGGGACAGCCCTGCCCTGTGCTCACAGGAGGAGGCTTGGAGACAGGGCCTGGATTTGGGTGAGGCAGGCGAGGCGCCCGCCTCAGGCACAGCATGGAGGATGCCATAAACTCGATGATTGGCAGAAATTATATTTCCAAAAGTCAAAATGAATGCCAAAGAATCACGATGAACAAACGATCCAAACTGGAATTAAAGACTGCCTGCTTTTTTAAGGCCCCGCACCCCTGGAGCAATCTTCTCCAATCCGCCAGAGTCCCTGCGGCTGGCACGAGAGGGCTGACGACGCCACGCAGACAGACGGGCCGCGTGGGTTTTAGACGTAGCCATGGTTTCGACTGTGGAGTTTTTTATGAACCTTTCCGCTTGGATCAAAATCTGGAGGGAATTTTGGTAAGTGTACACAAGGCACATGTTTTTTTCCGCTGGCCTCGGACTTCCAGGGTGGCTCACATCCTGGGAGGTGGACCAGGGAAACCAGAGGCAAAGACCCAAGGAGAAGCCCAGAGAGAGCCAGCGGCCTGCAGGGGGGTGGCCCAGCAGGCAGGGGCTTGGCATCAGCTCGGGAGCTGAGCACCAGCTCCAGGAGGAGGGCAGGGTCACGGGAGAAGCGCTAATGTGACAAATTGTTCAACCGGAAATGACAGAAATCCCAAATCTGGCCAACTCTGCTCGGATGACATTTTTGGCATGGGGAAGAATGGGGTCTTGGGGCTCAAATTGAAAATATTAGGGAACATAAAGACACCGACGCTGCCGACGACATGCGTAATCAGCGCTTCTGCCGGGCCCCGTCCACGTGCTCCATGCACAGTATCTCTTTTAAAGCCTACGACCCCCGGTGAGAGAGGGGCCCTCGCAGGCTCCCTTTCCCAAAGGACCAGAGAGCTTAAGGCACTTGCTTATGGCCTCACAGCCTGGAAGCGGAGACGCCGGCCTTCAGGGCTAAGACCCCACCCTTCTCCTCCACACTGGCTTCATGTGACATCTTTGGTCACGTGAGTTTGCGAATATGACGTGCATCCCTACTTCACAAGCCCCAGGCAGGGGACCTAGAGGTCAGGCCCTGTCTGGTGACAGAGACAAACAGATGATTTTAGTAATAATATGGTACAAGTTATGACCATGGGGAATGGGACCGGCCTCAGCAACAAAGACTTTCATCCCATGAACCCTGTCATTCAGGAGCGAGTCATTCATTCCCCAGACAGTTCATGAGCACCTGCTGTGCTCCAGGCACCTGGCTGGGTCTCAGGGCTTAGAGCAGGGAGTTAGGGAGGCCCCGGTTCTTCCCCTACTGAGCCCAGGGGCCTATTAGGGAGACAGAAATGGAACAAATCCATCTACAATCATGTCATTGCGAACTGCGCCAAGGTTTAAAAGACAGGGTGATGGGGGAGCATATTAAGGGTTCCTGCCCCAAAGATGGGACATCAGAGCTGAGATGTGGAGTGACAAGGGGACGGACCAGAGGCAGAGAACGAAGGACAGGAAGTAGGAGCTGAGGTGCCAAGGACGACGGGGCCAACCACACAGGGCCCAGATGGGGCGCCATGAGGCGCTTGTCCACCCCGTGAGCAACGGCCAGCCCCTCGGTGGTCACCCTGAGCGGCCCTGTTGGACAAATCCCCCCACTTTCCCTGTGGGGTCTCTGCCCATCCATGCTGCCTCCTCAAGCTGGGAGGCTACCTCGGAAGTCACCAGGAAGCTTCTGAGGGACACAGACCTGTTCAGATGTGCTAATCACCCCCTTCTCAGCACCTCATTAATTACAAACAGCAGAGAACTGGGTCCTAGGACACAGGGAGTGTCCAAGGACAAGTGGCTGAAAGGGGGCTCATGGCAAACCCAGCCTCCCTGGCCTGCACCCAAGAGGGCCACCTGACGCCCGGCCCCAGGCAGGGCCTCTTCCCCCCGCTGGAACTGAACCAACCTCCCGGCCACAGCAGAGGGGCTCTCCAAGCCAAGGATGTGAGTGCGTTAATTAATGAATTAGCCGTTTAATTAACATAATTAGGCCTCATTATTTTCCTTGCATCTATCGTCAATTTTCGGGCAATTAGAATGAACGCTGGTGGAGAACGGAAGATCTGGGTTGTCACTGCCAGCAGAGGATGGAACCGCCAGGCCTGGCATGGCCCTCGGGGCTCCAGCTCAGCCTGGAGGGTGCGGGGGCGAGGGAGACGGAGCCTCCCGAGCGCACGACCCTCAGTACGGAGTGTCCCCGAGTCTGAGTTTGCAGATCGCTCTCCATTCACGTACTGAGCTCCTACTTCGTGTCAGGCTCCGAGTCAGGACACAGTCGTGACCAGGACAGGTAGGGAATTTGAAGGAAGTTGTTGGGGTCAGTCCCGAAGGGGGCCTTGGAGGTAGGCCCCCAGAAATCACAGCCATCAATTCTACCAGGAAGAGACGCCAGCCCTGCCGTGGGCTGGGGAGGCCTGGGGAACATGCCTTGGACCACTCTTGTCCTTTGGGCAGTGTGTCTTAGGGACCCTTCTCTATCTATGTAAACCTCCAACTCAATCAGCTTGTCCAGGAAAAATTTACCCAGAAGGTTGTTTTTAAAAATGGTGATCCATAATAGAGCCCTGTGGCATTCCATTAGAGGCCTGCCTACGGAACTATGGGAAGTTGTTCGACAGCCCGAGTCCTGGTCTCAGGCACCCTCCACTCACCTAACTGCACTGTCTTCATTCTGCCCACAGGGGAGCTGTCGGCCAAGAACTTTCTCAGACCTCAGTACCATTTGCCTTGGGCATTTAGGCACGGCATGATATGCCCGCTTGTCTCCCGTGTGTGCAACTGGGTTTAGGGACCTGGGTCCAGGTTCCGTGTTTATCTTTGTTCACTTTTACCTGAGTACACTCAGCCCATCACTCCACCTGCTCAGATTTTTTTTTTTTAAAGAGATTGGATTTAGATGCAATAAATTCTATGTTCTCCCCTCCAACATCCTCCTGGGGTTTCAACCAAAGTAGCTTCTATGTCCTCATTCAAATCACTAATGAAACATTAGATGAGGCAGAGCCCTGTGGCCTAGCACCAGAGACTATCTCTAAGTCTGCCAGATCTCAGCTGAGGACACATCTGAATCGCAGGGGGAAGGTTGGCTTTTTTAAGTGCATCTCCCTTTTCTTTCTCCCCTTTCCCCAGCCCACGACGACCACGTCCTGAGAGCCGGCGGCCAGTGGGAGTCCCTCAGGTGAGTGGGAGCAGAGATGAGGCTGTGAACCGACACAACCTGTCCACACGGAACCCGCGCTCACAGTCGGCATCCTTGAGTTCAGTGACCCAACCACCACCGGCGTCCTAGGCAGGAGCCTCATCTCCATCTCTTCCTAGCTGTGTGACCCAAAGCAAGTTCCTTAGCCTCTCTGAGCTGTTTCCTTACCCGCCGGGTGGGCATAAAGTTGATATCTAGCTCACAGCATGATAGAAAGACCAATATAGACACTGCATATCAAACTCTTGGCACTTATCAGTACTTAATCAAGGCTGTCCCGGTCCCCTTCCCTTCCTCAGATCCATCGGCGTCCGGAACACGGCTCCTTCTTTACACACGAGTTGTATTCTAGTGAGGAAGATACATAATAAAGCCAAAGCAAATAAAAATATGATGTGATGATGTCCTATGGGCTTTGAAGACAGAGGAAGGAAATCATAACAATAGTGGGAAAAAGACATAAAGGGTTTGGGGGAGGAAGCCTCCAGGACCAGTGTCATCTAATCTAATCTAAGGAGATGATTCTGAGGAAGGAGGCAGGAATCAGCTGGTGCAAAGGCCCTGAGGCCGCCCTCAGCTTGCTAAATGGAAATGATAGGTTAGAGAGACGAGCGGATTGGATCAGGAGAGGTGGGTAGGATGTGGCAAGGATTTGGATTTTGTTGGGATTGGAAGGTTTGTGCTGAGAAGCGACCTGACAAAAATTTAAAAGACCCCTGGCTGTTGAGGGGAGAGCAGGTTGCAGGGAGGCGAGGGCGGAGGGAAGGTCCCGCCCCAAGGCTGGTCCCCTAGTCCAAGTGCAGGCCAGGGCGTCTTAGCCAAGATGCTGGTGGTGGAGGTCGTGAGCTGGGCATGGAGGCTGGATCTACTGTGAAGGCGACATTAACAAGGCTTGGTGATGGGTGAGCTGTGGGGTCCAGGATGACTCCAAGGGGGCTGGGACAAGCCACAGGAAGAACGGAGATGCCACCATCTGAGATGGGAAGAGTGGATGTTATGAGGGAAACGAAGACATAAAATGGAGCCGTCACACAGGCAGGTGGGCCACAGAAGCTGGAGTCGACTAGAGATTCCAGGGGGTCTTAGCCCTGAGCCTGGGCACCACGGTCACCCAGGAACCAGAGGAAAGAAGGGCTCCTAGGAGGTAGCCCTGGGGTTCACAGACACCAGAGAAGAAGCCCACAAAGAGCAGCCATGAGAGAAAGAAAATTAGGAGGGAGCGGCGTCCTAGAAGCCAAGAGAAGAGAAGGAGTCGCCAAGCGCAGCAAATACAAATGACTGTCGGGCTGGCCAAATGTGACCCGGTTTCCAGGGAGGGCAGGTCAGCCCGCTTGCGGAGGGTGGAGGGGAGACCTGGGGCGGAGGCAGTAGCCAGGAAGGACAACTCTCCCAGGCATTTTGCTTCAAAGGAGCAGGGATGCGGTGTCAGTGAGAGGAGAACTAGGCCCCAGGGAGGGTTTGTTTACAAGCCGGGCAGTGTGACGACATGTTTGGGACTGATGGAAATAATCGGCCCCGGTAAATAAGACCCGTGGTTTGATGATGTCAACTGTTCGATTTTTCTAATATTTTCAAAACATCCCCTTGCAGATCATTTTTTAAAAAAAAGAAAGAAAGAACCTGCATTTTACCCAAATAATTATTTCAGCTTTGTGCATCAGCTGACTGGGAACACTTGTCACCCCTAGGCCACAGGGCATCAGCTTGATCCAACAGTGTTCCTTAACATCCTCCCACACGTTACTGGGGCAAAATACAAAATGCAAAATGTAAATTAAAAAAAAAAAAATCCAAACCCTTGCAAACTCCTGATTTTTCTTTTATTTCTTTTCTTTTTTCTTTTTTTTTTCTTTTCTTTTTTTTTTTTTTTTTGCACAAGTGCTAATATTTTCAACAAGGCTACCAACCTAGGGGAAAAAAAGTCATGGTCATGGGTTCGAAACACGGATGAAGGTCCCAGGCTGTGAAAACGGTCCGTCAGCCCCCTGCATCCCAGCCGAGAGTTAGACATCAGGCATCGATCATGAAGGCAAAGAAATAAAAATAAAGGACAAGGAAATGTAACGTCAGAGATCACGTATAAAAAGGTCACTGTAGTGTAGGGTTTCGTGACATTC